>OY101450.1:94917886-95177886 GCA_956483635.1 Panzeria rudis | reverse complement strand
ATTTACTTTGCGTTTAACAGCTGTTCAAAACATACAACCTCGTGTATGGAGAAACGTTGGACTAAGTGTATTGAGTTAAAAGAAGATTATGTTGAAAAACAAAATTTCTTCTACCGCTTTTTTCAGTTACCTCCTTTCCTACTCCCCCGTCCTAAGAAATATTAGGCGTTCGCCGTTTAAGATGTGCTGTTGATTTCCTTTTTCTCTCAGAGTATGCTCAATTACAAGAGAGCATTGCAGCCACTTATCCTTGCTCTACAGCATTTCCTTGACTAGAACTTCGATTGATATGTTCATGCCGATTGAGTTAAGGAGTGAACTTCTCGTATTTTCCCAAAACTCACATTTCAGAATAGTATGCTCCACGTTATCATCATCCCCGTTGCACATGCTGCGACTGTCTTTAATTTGTATTTGTGCAGGTATTGCTCAAAATTTGTTTAGCCGTGAGTTCTGCATATCCATTTTTGCATACAAGGGATAAGATCATAGGTAAATCTTCCTTTAATACCGCTATCCCACCGACTTTGCCAAATTTCAAATAATCTTAGCCTTGCTTATTTCTTAACTTGTTGTTTTCCCATTTGCGATTGATCCATGGATCACCACTGCTGGTATATTTCGTACCTTTCTCTTGCGAGCAAGTCGATTAGCCGATTACTGCAGTTGATATTGTGCGCTATGAACTGCAGCAGCATCTTTTGAAACTAATTTTGATAAAAACCAGTTGTCTCAGTTTAATGAAAGTTGTAATTCATAATAAGAGTTTGACAACTACGACTCAACTATCAATTTAGTTGTGAATCATAATAGGGGCCTTAGTTTTAGGGCAAAAACTAAAAATTTAGGGGGCACCAAAAAAAAAACAACTTGGGAGAATAACCAATCTCCTAATATAAATACCTTTGATTCTAGCCTCTTTTTAATACTTTAAGGCCCTTTTCACAATGTGTGATTAAAAGCTAACGACGACTTTAACGGCAAGTTCGACATACAAAATTTGCCGTTAACTCTTTTAATCGTACATTGTAAAAAGGGCCGTTAAACAAGTTATACAAATTAAAATCAGCAATTTGTTTTAGACAAATTTTAAATCTAATCGATTTAAGTATTCAAATTGGTTTAAATTAGATGATTTTAATCAACAACTAAAAAAAATTCTTTGAAACTTTTAAAACTAACTTTAATGTTGTAGAAAGAAGGCTTTTGTTTGTGTTTTAAACAAACTAATTGGAACATAGTTCTTCCCACTGATCAGGAGACTCAAACACCTTCAGTGTCATTAGGGCTTGTGATATTTGATATTTAAAGTGAATGTGTCAAAACAATAAATAATGTCAACATCTCTACCTTTTTGCTTTTGTTTAAGTTTACCATCAAAACTAATAAATTTCAACTGACTAAGCATGAATCAAGTCAAAATGTATTTAACATTTCTCCACATTTGTAATTTTCTTAGAACTTGTGGCGCTATCTGATCAAACCTTAATATAAAAAAGAAATACATATAAATTTTTTTATGAAAACAGTTGGTTGGTTGGCTGGTTTAATATTTTTTTCGTGGGTGTATTAGAAATATTTTTTGATTGATGGAATTTCTGTATGTGTTGAAAGATAACATTCTGTTTCTTTTCTATTTGAAAGCGTAATAAAATGTATTTTTAAACTTTATTGATGGCTTTTCGTTTAAAATAAAACTTATCAGACTTGACACAAATTTCCTTGATTTTTTCAACATTTAACGATTCAAGCGTTTCAAATTTAAGTTTTGAATTTACGTTTTTACGTTTAAGGTTTACGTTCCTTAACTTTAAGTTACATGTTTTATGGTGATGAATGGGACGTGTTTAGTCGTGTTTACACATGTTATCGCGCATGAAAGGTTTGTTTCAAAAGAACAAATATAATAAAGAGATATGATTTATTGGTGAAAGTTGCAACAAAGATTGAAAAATACAGACTTTTTTAAGTATATTTAATGTATACTTATGTGCGTTATGAGTTTTTCATACGCTATACTCAAGATGTAAAAGTAAGTTATGGTCAACTGACAACCGATGATGTATCTTCTACATACTTGTGAACAACGAGTGTATATCATATAGATTGTAATTGCGTATTTCTATACGTCAGATAAAGGAAATGAAGAATAAGAATATTTTAAACAAAAATATTTTAGAAAAATATCTAAAAAATACTGTTTTAGTAGCATCATTTTACAATTTTAGTCTTTTAAATTTAATTTTAGTTTGTAACGTGCTATTTCTAAAATAATCGTGTATGTTCTGTATTTCATGTGAAATTAAAATGTGCGGAATTATCAAAGCATTGATATTATAAATATTAATTTGCAACAACAATGCTTTGGTACAGAACATACCCGAATAACTCACATTTCAGTAAATGTTTAACCCTACGGTACTAACATGACTTTTTTGTGCATTAGGTAATACTAATTGTTAGTCAAATCGGCTAACATGATTTTCTTGTCAGCTATACATGAAATTATTTTTATTTCTATAAATTTGATCATTTATTTTGTCCGGTGTCTAAATAAACAAAAACATAAAAATTTTTCCAAATAAATTGATTTTTATATTCATTTTTCACTTCTAGGAACACTTCCGCAAACACAAATTTTTTATTTAAAAGTAAAAATAAAAAAATAGAATACAAAAATTCTAAATTCATTGATACCACAGCGGAACAGACTTTTTGGTGCCCGAAATTTTACCTCCGTTTTGTACGTGTTGATGAACTCTCATTACTATGTTAAACTAGTTTTTTACAGACAGCTCGCGTATTCGAAATATTTCCGTTTTTTCTTTATTAATTTTTATATACCCCATCTTTTTGGTGTTTTTCATTTAAATTTTAAGTGCTAAAGCTTATAATAAGAATTTTTTGGCAACCCAGCAGCTAAAGTTACAACTAGATACGCTTTGGGACAGTCATATTACTAGTTGCAATGTTATTGGTCAAAAAAGGACAGTCATATTCCTAGTTTTATCGAGGTATTTTCAGGTATACTTGTATATAAAATATATTTTAGCTCGTAAAAAAATAAGTAGAAAGTGGCTCAGTGAGTAAAGTACTTGCCTTGAAATATGAGGAATGTGTGTTCGTACCCTGGTTGAGCCAAAGTGTTTTTAAGAGTTACAAAATCTAAGTTAAAAAAACTAGTACGAGCACTAGTTTACAACAACTAGAATTCCAACTGGGATATAACTATATACAAATTAACTAGTTGGGCTCCTATGACAACCTAATGTTAAAATCGATAGTTCGATATATGAAAAAAGGAGAGATAGGTAACTAGTATAGTTCTAACTACGTACTAGTTACTTTGTCTCCAGGGAAGAAACTAGTCTACGCAAACATATGTTTCTCTTGAGTATAATAATTGCGTTGGTTGATTCGAGCTATCTGATCTTCCATGAATGTTGAAATTTAGCTTTTTGGTTTTAACAGTCCACAGCCCATATATGGGCTATGAACGGAAAGTACTGGCAGTCCACAGCCCATATGTGGGCTGTTCATCCATGGAAATTTACAGAGCTTTAAAATTGTGGACATTGAGAGAAAATCGTTTATTTGAGTTGGACTTAGCAGTACAGACCATAAAAAAATGTGTTCGGACTTCTGGGGCACTCCTTAGTCTTTACCATGGACTGTTAACGTGTTAATAAAATTGTGTATTACAAAAATTCACACAAACAAATTTACACACCATGCACAAGGCGTTACAGGGAACAAAGTTTTTAATTAAATAAGAAATTATTTCAAAATGTAGCGAATTATTTAGAGCCTAGCACGAAATTACTGAAAAAAATTATATTTACAAATGGGTTAATATGAAATTTTTAGGTTCTTCTCATTTTTTATATTCATTGCTGAGTCCACATACAGCAAAAATTTTTTTTCTAATTTGCCGTTTTTAAAACTTCGCAAATTTTTTATTTACGTGATATTCCACATTTTTTTGCAGTAATTTTTATTTGATTTCTTTACAAATTACTAGTCTACACAAAAATATCTTTCACTTGAGTATAATAATGGACGTGGTTTTAGTCCTAGACTTTGGTTGTATTTTAAGGATATTTAGTGCTCAATTTTTTTCTTTTATTTTTATTTCAGAATATTTTAAATAGATTTCAAATTTTTTCATAAAAATGTGCTTAGTAAAAATATTTATAAATTTTAATCAAATGTAAGATTTATAAGGATAACACTGAAATTTAGTTAGCTTTCAACATCTTTGAAGTTTCAGGAAAATATCCTCGACTGTAAATCAACAAAATTATATGTAGAAGAAAGATAATTTTGTGTAGATTAATAAACTAAAAAGCCTTATTTAATTTTAAAGTCCAGTTTTATTAAAATTTAGCGAAGAAGCAAAACAGAGATTGAAGAACGTATATAGTATGAGGTAAATAAAAATCAAGGACCCAAAATAATAATTATGATAATTTTTCAAATACCAAAAAATTGGCCTTTTTAAGAGATATTCTATAAAAATTTGGTATAAATATTATTATGTAATGAAAATAAATATCTGTTGGACATAACTATTATATACAATTAATAACTTTTTTCATTGCTCATAACTATTATAATCGACAAATATTTTTTTCTCTTATCCATGACTATTCTTAAAGATTTGCATTATTTTATATTTACGATAATAATTATTTTGAAATTTTCTTTATATTATTATTTTATTTTTTTTTGTACACTTTGTTCAAAGTGTACAAACATCAACTATTTGAAAATTTTATTCAATGAAATAGAATACGAGAGGAATTGTAACTTCTTATATTCGTTTTGTATCAATTCCACTTTTTGTTAGTATGAAATTCCAGATCTGATTATTTATTCAAACATTCCAAGCTCATTTTTTTGTTTTTACTTGTTGAATAAATAATCAAATCTGGAATTTAATAGTAGCCAAAAGGTGAATTAAAAAAAAAATAAATATAAAAAGTTGCAATAACTCTCGTATTCTATTTGGTTAAATAGTTGAGGCTCCTGGTCACTAGTATCTACCGTTAGAGGGCACCAGAGGGCATTTTGAAAGTTTACATTTGGGAGAAATATTTTTGTGGAACATTTTAACTAGGGATGTAACGATACGCCGTTTTGCCGATCCGATACCGATTCCGATACTTAAAAATAAATATCGCCGATACCGATTCCCATACCGATACGAATATTGAAATTGAGATCAAGTTTAGATTAACAAAACTCAAGAAGGGCAATTTTTTTATTATACAAAATTACAGTGTAAGAGATTATTAATATTTAAAATTTATATTAATCCAGTATATAAAACTGGAAGTAATTTTTAAGGAACTACATTTTCATTGCTTCCAAAGAATCTATATTAAAAATATGCAGATAATTAGTAGAAAAGCAAGTACAAATTTGTAATTCCTTTATAATTTTAAAAAATACTCGCCATGCTTTTTAAAAAATCGATTTTTAAGGGACATTTATCAACTTTTATTCTTCTAAGTAATTTAATAGCTTAATTATTAAAAGTCCTCTAAAAGTTTATATTTATTTATTCACTTAAATTTACATGAAAACGGTTTTGTGTTTAAATTCGCATAAAAAGAAACAAGTTCTGAAAATGGGTAATTTTTCATCCTTTTTTTGAGGAATCATTATAGAACACCGAAAAAGATATTTGGCCTAAAATCGCTTCAAATTCGGTATTGGTAATCGAAAAAGAGAACTTCTTGCAATGACAAGCAAATGTGAAACTAATTAATTAGAAATTATCCAAATTTACAATATTTTCGGATCGCGAATTCTACTTTTTCATGACTTCTTTGGAGTGTCTTTTTTGCTGGGAATAAGATTTAAAAAACAACGAATTGAATTTGAGTTCATGGTAAAATTAACAATAAATAAATTATTGTTTTTGCAAAATAACAGCGTAAAATATTATTAATTTTTAAAATTTATATTAATAAGATTTAAAAAATATCGAAATCAATTTAGTTCTTGGTAGAATTAACAAAAAATAAACAATTTGTAAAAAAAACTGAAACTTTTTTTTAAAGTATCGTCGTATCGACAGTAAAATATCGCCGATACCGATGTATCAGAAAATCTGAAGTATCGCCGATATATCGGTATCGGTATTCGTTACATCCCTAATTTTAACCTCTAAAGGTACGTTTACAGTTGGCAAATATTTGCCCAAAAAAAAACGTAACCACTAATTTTGTTAAGGGCTAGTCTGATTTAACTTGTTTTTATATCACAAAATAAAGTTAATTATGCTGCAAAAAGCTATTTTTATATTATTTTTAATAAATGCGAACCATTATTTAAAAAAATATCGGAATTAAAGGAAATAAAATTTTAGCTTGTCTATTGGTCACGTATTTTTCGGCAAATATTTGCCAAGTGTGACCGTACCTTAACTTTTTGTTGTTATATATACTTTACAAAGCTGTTCCTGGCGATATTTTACATAAAAATTGTGAACTAATTGTGAAAAAATATAAAATTAACCCTTAAACATATTTTGAGTTTTGAATGGCTTCTGGCGTTCAGGGTGAGTCTGGAGTTCGGGTGTCTTTAAAGACTTATATTGGAATTTTATGGCAAATATTTTTGTAGAAAATTTCAGCCTGTTATATCGTCGCTGAAGGGAAGTTTCTTGTCCCTTTTTAAAAAACAGGGACAAAGAGACCCATACAACGAATAGTAAGAGGGTTAAAATGTCACAAAAAAATATGTCTCGTGGTGTTTTACATAAAAAATCTGAACTGCTCTTATACCTTAAACGTATTGTTTACAAGATATCCTATGACGAGTCAGTATAAATATGTGAAAAAGGGTGGGGGAGGGGGAGTTTGGTTGTAACTCCCCCTAAAATGAGTCCCAGTTGTAAGTTTTAAAAACGTTGTTACACGTAAATATATTTTTCGTCCTCTCTGCAAGAATCAGTCATTAGAACAATGCTTTTTGTTGTGTTGCACAGTGTTATTAGTGGAATTATGAGTATCATGTCGATAGTGGTAGGAAGATCACAGTCAACTGTGAGTTTTATGGATATATGATTACTAACTTTCTTGTATTTTTGTAAGAAGTCATTGTTTTATCGATTGGATCGCTACATCCCACTTAGCGTCCGTTACAATTAAATTACTGACCTTTCTTATGGCAGCGATAACAATCTAGTTGCAGTTACTTAAGAATGAAGTGCAGCTTTAAAACTAAAAATTTTGCTTGCAAGATCTTATAACATGGCTTCGAGTCGAAAATTATCGTTAACATTTGAAATTTTCGTTTTATGGGGTTGAATTTCTATCCAGCGGAAGTAAATTATTATGTTCAACAATATTACGTTTTACTTTTAACATTCATTTTATTTATGTATTTTTACCATAAATGTTGTTTTTTTATTTAATTAAATATTTACCGTATGGGCAAAAACTAGTTTTCGCATTTATATCTATGTAAACATTAAAGGGATTCACTTCACGTGTGCAGCAACGCACCTTCCTTATGCACCATTGATTTATCTGACAATGGTAACAGTCACGGAGATAAAAAATTAAAGCAAAATTTTCGACAAAGTCTATAACTAGCGCACTTTCCTTACTATGGTATAAAATGATGAATTGTTTCAAAAGGATATATAAATATAACTAGCAAGTTATTTTAATATAAATCTATTGAAATGAAATTTATTTGCTGGTTTTTACCAAATCGTCAGTAGACTTCAAACAATATTTTTAACAGTTAACAGATAAGGGGTTTGCCCTTATCTTGAATATGTAGATAGATGATTCTTCTATCTTGGGTGAAAAACTCCTGAATTACCACCTCGGTTATTGAACAAAGGTACTCAAATTGCAATAGAGATGTAGGAGATGCCTCTCTATAGGAACAAGTGAAATACTTTTCTAACCGATGTTTTTCGTTCAACAGTTGTTAAGCGAGAGACTTTATTAAAAAAAATTCAAGCCTTAAAGCTATAATATCGAAAAAAGAAAACAATTTTCAAGCTGCAAATATGTACTACATAATTACATGAAGTGACATCTGTGTGTGAAATATTCATTTAGATGATATATATACGTTAAAAAATGTAAATTATATAAAGCAGTAGTAACATAAACATATCTTATGTACATACTTTCCAAAACCATTTGAGAATTTACAAATATGTAAATGATTTTCAAAAATAAGCATAGTAGGCTTTGAAAATTATACAAAACCCAGCAAATAATTTGTATTCGATATGAATCTATTTTATTTTTCTACAACTAGAAATATATTCATATCGAATACAAATTATTTGCTGGGTTGTGTACAATTTTCAAAGCCTACTATGCTTATATATGAAAATCATTTACATATTTGTAAATTCTCAAATGGTTTTTGAAAGTCTGTACATAAGGTAAGGGGTTTGTAACTATTCAAAATTGTGTTTAAAGTCTACTGACGATTTGGTAAAGCACTGATGAAATGCATATGGACAAAGCTTAAACGCCAGCAAATAAATTTAATTTATTATTCTTATTATTCGGTTTTGAACAAAATCAACAACGCACTGTTCTAATTTTATAACTTTACTCTCTTTAAAATAAACTTTAATTTTAAAGGCAAAATAAAAAATTAAATAAAAATCATTGCTCTGGGAATTAAAACAAGAAATCAATATTCTGTTTGCACCTTTAAGTGAACATCCACAATACAAACAAAAAATAACTGATATAGATATTTGTCACTCACTACTCATATTTAGAGAACAGACGACAAGTGTATATGCATTTTTTACACTTAGTTGGCACAACCGCATAATATGTCAAGTTCGTTTTAATATAATATTTGTTTTGAAAAAAATAATATTAAATCTGTAAAAATAAAAAATTTAGCACAACATTGTGGTTTATGTTGTTTTTGCATGTAGGCAAAAGTGAAACAGAAAACCACACTTATATTGGCGAAATTTAGACAACAAATAAAATCATTGTATGCAAAAGATAAATAAATTACCACGCAAACAGATACTTAAGTTGTATGTATGGGCATTAGGGTAATAACTTTTTTTAACCGAAATTTCTTCATCGCATCCCGCTATGGGCAATGTCATATTGATAAGAAGAATAGTTTTTAGGTAATTTTGGTGAAAAAAGTTCCCGCAATTTCTAAAACTCCAAATAATTATTTTATATTAATAAAAAAAAGTTTTTTATTTACATTTATATTATACATATATGTACGTATGTGGTACATTCTGATATTACCGGCTAGTTTGCTGTCCTTGTGTATTTAAGTGGGGGTCTACATTAGCCATGAAGTTGGTATGAACATCATGTCGGACATCGCATATGGCTAATGTAGACCGCTCATGTCCATGTTTCGTCCATGCTCTGCCGTCGATGCCCGAACATATGGTTGAGCATCAATGTCCGCCATGAGATTTGCTGTCAACAACCATTTTTAATAGAAAGAAAAGAGACAGAAAGAAATTGTTAAATATTCCATTTCTATTGCACTACCACCAAATACATTGATAAGGCAGAACATGGACATCGCACGTATTCACGACAACAAAGAAGTTGATAAATTTTTTGCAGTTGCTCTGCCGGCGTCATGTTCATGTCATGTTCAAGTCGATGGCTCGTGGAGACGTAGGGTAAATAGGAAAAAATAAAATATATAAGACAACATTGTTTACTTTACAATAAAGCTGTATACATCCTTTGCAGTCATTAAAATACATTTTCATAAAATTGTTTTATTCTTAAGAAAATTGCCCACCAAAGCGTTCAAATATAATTACCCTGGCTTTCGTAACATTACTTTCCCTTAAATTTGTCTAAATTTCTAACAAAAATAGTATAAAACTTTTTAATAAAATTAGTGCAAAGTAAAAAAAATAATATTAAATTATCGCTTTTTTCTTGTAATGTGTATAATTTTTTATCAATTATTATTTTTATGGATGATTACCTGTTGTCCCTGAAGGTTCGCGTCATTCCCCTGTATTAAAATTTTGAAAGCATTGATGGTTGCAATAATAAAATTTTTTTATATGTACTTTGTATAAATGTGGCATATTTTTTGCCAACAATATTAATAAAATGAAGTCAATCGCGCTTTGTCTTTCGTAATGAGCTTTCACACTTCAGTTGGTTATTCCCCGGTGTTGTTTTTTAAAAAAAGCTCAATATATTTTATAATTTTGTGCGAGTTTTTTTAAGTTTATTTTAAATATCAACCTCCGATTCATGCAAATTTTTTAACGGTAATGCTTCGTACACATTGGACGTTTCTTTTGTTGTCATTTTGTGGCGTCAAATATGACGTTTTTTCAAACACAAAGTAGTGGCCCTCAGAAGCCATAGGAACAGCAATTGGGCATTAAAATCATTTTCGGTTGGCTTAATTTTCATTTGTTGAGGAAACCATTGTGGTTTAGTGTGTGATGCCTAACTGAGAGTTGATCTCTTCCTGGTATTACAGACACAAAGCAGTGGCCCGCAGAAGCCATAGTAACCGCAATTTTTAACTAGAATCATTTTCGGTGGGCTTCAATTTTATTTGTAGAGAAAGCCATTGTTGATAAGTGCGGGATACCTAACTGAGAGTTGATCTCTTCCTGGTATCACGGACACGGAACAGTGGTACTCTGAAGCCATAGAAAAGCCAATTTGCTTCCTTGTAATCGCAGCCGTGGTGCTGAGTTTGTATCGTGGACTATTGGTGAGCCACCACCTAACTGAAGGCCGATCTCTTCCTGGTGGTTTACTCGCTACTCGTTCACACAGGCAGACTCCTGTACTAGCCGAAAGTGTGCATTTATTTAGTCTAGCCCAAGCATTGCGAATATTTCTTAGGCCATTAGCGAGACACTACCTAACTGAGAGCCGATCTCTTCCTGGTGGCCCTCTCGCTACTGGTCAACCGAGACAGACTCGCAACCCTTACCTTGCATTTTGCTTATTGCCGTGCCACCACAAACCGTCTGCGCTTTTATATTTAGAAGCGCATTCTTTATATAACCAATAAAAATAATTTAAATTGAAGAAAGAATAAAGTGTTTTATTTGGTAAAAACTCTTCTGTGAGTATTGTGTAACGACCCTGGACGCCACTGAGCTCTACCCCAGCAACCAGCGGAAACGTGTGGTTACATTTCAAATTAACAACTTAATGTGACAAAATGACAACATGCTGTCATTTTGTTTTTGTGATTGGGATATTGTCGCATTATTGTGACAACCGTACACATTAGACGCGCAAACAGTTTACCACACACCGAAAAACATCGGAAGTAGCAAACGTTACCGCTAGTACACACTATGATGTTTGCTTGCGATGTCATAAAATGGCATAGTATATACGTAGCATAAGTATTTAAATTATCATTTATAAGAATTTTGTAGATATTCATCACTCCCCTGCCAAAAATATCGAGCAATAACCGTAATCGATTGGCAGTTGAGTCTTTTTGGTGGTTGTGGCTCGATATTTTCTTAATTTTACTTATTTTAAAAAATTTCACAATTCGGATAAATATTAAGAAATTAATGTGTACCAACGATAATTGCGTAGCTAATCTTTGAAGGATTAAAGTTAATTATTTGAATGACCAAATTCAGCAAAAAACTTCAATGCCAAAAATTAGGTCGAAATTAGCCCATAATCTCAGAATCAACCATATGCTATATATATTATATATATTAATAAATAACTAACTATATATAAATAAATAACTATACATTAATAAATAACTATAATTATGTATAAGAAAATACAAAAGACATTGAATTAGCTTCGTGCCGGAACGTTTTACGGATTGCGAAAAACTAACACTTTATATCTTTATATCTTTTCATGGTCTGTCCATACGGCTATAAGATGAATAATTTGATATTCACAGAAAAGCTAAACCCTAATGGACACATATAGTTATCTATGGATATGTGAATATACCCAGCAAACATTTTTTGTCGATTTAGGTGTGAAAGTCTGCACAATGTGCCGAGTGGTTGACAAGATTGATTAAGACAATTTTATACGAATTCTGAAGCATTTTCTACAGTAACTCTAATAGAATTTGCATCATTTTTGCACAATGTCGTAAAACTTTCAAGAGATAAATGAGAATCAGAAAACATCGCACCGGTAAATTGCACACTATTCTCTCAAATGTGTGTGGGAATTTCAGACAACTTCGTTGATTGTCTGCTAAAGTCTCAGATCTTTTCTAACGTCCGATATGTTGGTAATAATTTTCAGTGCGTTAATCAATTGTACACATATACATACATCGCTCCTTTATTGCAGCGTAGTCATCTAAAAAAAGTTAAACTTTAAAATCGTGTTTAAAGTTTTAAAATTGTTAGCAAGTATATGGGCGGTGTTTGGTTTTTAGTGGTTATATCTTCGGTTTAGATTAAGTAAGATATGTTTCTGAAAATTTGTTAACATATAAAGAAGGTCTTATTGAAGACTTTTTTTGAGTAACTTAAAAATGTAAGTTTCTTGAGATATACTACGTTGCAATAAAGGAGCGACATAGTTATACATGTACATGCAGCGTGACCGTTTTGCGACTAAAGTGGTAATTTGCCACTTTTTCAACTGCCTTGCCACTTTTGTGCCCCTTTTTTAAAATTACCTAAATCTGCCACCTTTTATAACATTATGCCCCTTTCTGCCCCTTTTTTTATGAAGTGATACTTTTTATTTTAATATGAGTTTTTTTTACGGTACGAAAGTGTTTTTATAAAAAAATCTTAAGACAAAAATGAGTTTTTGAGCCCATTATTTATAAAGTCATGAAAAAAAAAACTATTTGAAATAGCTTAAGAGTTGAGATCTATAAATATTCATCATTGCACTAAAATTATTAGAATCTAAGACTTACACGAACAAGAACTAGCAACACGTTCTTGTATGGAAAGCATACAGTTTTAAATAATTTTTAAGTGATTTTCATGCAAATTTTTGAGTGAACGTTAGATATATTTTTACTAAATCAACCCCTAAGACAAAAGTAATAATAACTTTTTGAAATTGTACGCAATTCGAAAAATTAGATTGACGAATTTTTATAATGAAACTAATAACACGAATGTTAGTGCTAAAACTGAAAAAAAAACTCTAAAAAGTGTGTACAGGGCAACATTTCTTATACATACATACATATGTAAAAGCAACAATTATTTTTGACCGATACAAGCAAACGGAGAATACTATGAATTTGTTTGTATTTTTTTATGTATGCTCCCTCAAAACTCCGCCATGTATAGACCATTTTGGTCCACTATTTAAAATTTTTATATTGAACTTGTTATCTGGCTGCCTTTCACTTTGCTTTGCAGTCAGGTATTACTACGTATGTAGGCATGTGCTGTTTAAATAAATCGATAGAAAGCGGCGTACATACTTCGTTGGTGCTGAAAACTCTTTCTTTTTTAGATAGAAAAACATCAAAATTTTAAAAGCATTATGTGCCCTAGAAATTCATTAAATACTAGAATTTGGTTCAATTATTCCCTTTTTAAAAAGGCTGCCACTTTTTTTAGAAGAATCCCCTTTTTGGTGCCACTTTTTTTTCCTAAAAATCCCCTTTTTGTGCCACTTTTTAAACATTTTCAACGGTCACCCTGTGTACATGTAATACATACCCAACAAGTACACAGATTTGATATCAAATTGAGAATGAATTGCTATCAAACTCTATTTTAAATTATAATGATTTGAATGTATGCAATTTTAATAGGACACCTTATACTCAAATTGGGAAAATGTTTTATTCTCAAACTTATCATGGCTTCTATACATAGATACATATTTACATTATTTTAGATATTAATCAATTTATTTGTGGCGAGGTATCGCATAATATGTAATAATAAATTCAGTAAAGTGCGACTTTGACTCGCACACAAAAGGTTCCATAGCGTTTTGGCGATTTCTGTTCTATTTTTGGGGACTTTTTAATTTTAACGTGTTTTTTTCGTTTTAAGTTTCTTTTGACGAATTTTTTGTTTTTTTTTTGCAATTTTGTTAGCTCTGGCATTTGTTTATTTTGGTATATTTTTTAGTGCTTTTTACATGTTGAAAATTTTTTCGTTTTGGTGATTTTTTTCGTTTTGCTGTTTTTTTTCTAATGCTTTTTTTTTGTTTTGCCCTTTTTTTTTGTTTTGACTATTTTTTTATTTTGGGTGTTTATAGTTTTAGCGTTTTTTGTTGGTTTTGGCAATTTTGTTCATTTTTGTGCTTTTTTTTTTGCTTAGTGCCTTTTTCATTTTAGCGATTTTTTTCGCATTAGTAATTTTTTTTTGTTATATATTTTTTGTTTGTTTTGGATTCTTTTCGTTTTGCGATTTTTTCATTTTTCGTGATTTTTAGTTATGGGGATTTTTTTTCGTTTCAGCGTTTTTTTTTTTCATTTTAGCGACTTTTTTTCTTTTTTGTTATTTTATAATTTTGGTACTTTTATATGTCTTGAGGTCTTTTGGGTTTCTTTCGATTTTTTTCATTTTGGAGTTTTCTTCATTTTGGCTTGTTCGTTGCATTACGCGAAAGGTTAACCTTTAATTAAGAATTTACCCTTTAATTATTAATTGTGTTTGTTATTTTAATAGTTTATTTTTATTTAATTTGTATGGCATTCAGATTTAAAATTTATTACTATAGTTACGCATCAGTTGGGGATATCGGGAAACAAAGTTCGGAAGTTACATCTGAAAATATAGTAAGAGCAATAGTTTTTCTTACTATAATAGAATTTTTATTGCAATCCCAGATAAGAAGTACTGATATATGATAAAAGTTAGTTATGGCTTCCAAATACATAAATTAGTTTAAGCAACTTTTAAATTGATTAGGTAGATTAATATTTCAGCTGGGGCAAGGACGGTCATTTCCAATTTGAATATAGAATTGCGGCTGTATGTATGGACAATAAATTGCGATGCCTGCCGATGCTTAAACAGTAGTAAGTGGGATTGTTTAAAAAAACATTTTTTTTGTTTGTAATTTTTTGGTCTCGAGCTTAAGTTCTCATGTTTATTAACTGGACGCCTTTACCATCTCAGCTAACTCATCTTGTTAAATAACGATAGTACAAAGTATACATAGACATGTGGTGACTTGCTTGACTTAAATGCAGTAATTTTTATAAAATAACTAATTTCGTTTTTATTTCTTTAAATTGGTAATTTTAGCGATAAAAATTTGTAATTTTAATAAAATTTTTTTTTTAATTAAGTTAGTGATTTTAACCATCAAAAATGATTTTAATTTTCGAACGACATTTTTCTCAAATTTATATTTTACAATTCAGTAAGATGTAATATTTCGGTATTGAACTTAAATTCTCATGTTTATGAACCGGACGCCTTTACCATCATCTTGCTGAATAACTTTAACACAAAATCTTCATAGACATGAAATGGTTTAAAACGTTAAAAAGTTATTTTAACCAATGAAAATTGTTATTTCATAAAATTGCAACAACAATTTACATTAACAGTAGGTTCACTATTTAAATTGGTTAGATTTATCTATTATTTTATATTGAGTGTAGATAGCTGTGCTAGCCTATTGGTCCAGAGGTCGCCGGTTCGATTCCAAAGACCCTGGGTTCTGTTTGGTAAAAAATAAATTAAATTTAAATGTAGTATATTTTAAAATAGCCGTTTTGTCTTTAGGCATGTTGCAATCGGCAGTTGCAAATTAATTAATTTACACAATTTTCTAACAAATTTTGAGCAAGAATTTTAGTAATTGAATACACAATTTTCGTCGTAGGTTGAATTTCAACAGCACAATTAATTTAATCTGCAGTTTTAAATAGTAATTGAAATCGTATTTAAGTTTTTTCTGTTTACAATAACACTTATATACTCGTATCTGTGGCCACAAGGAATAACAGCTAAAGTCGATCTAGGACAGAGTGTATTTATTATTATACTTTTGTTTATTTCTCTTAAGTTAACTGTTGTTTCATTGTAAATTAAATTACAAATTAATATAGTATAAAATTTGCTAGCATCGAGCATACAAAGATTAGCTGATTTTAGACAGCGGTTTTAAAATTCTCTTTTGACCACTTACCAAAATCGAGTTTAATCGTTATTCCTTGTGAGCACAGATATTATTACAGAAATCCTTAGGATATAATTCGTAGCAGCAGTATACATAAGGGAAAGCGTACTAGGGCTGTTAGTAAAAGCGTAATAGATTTTGTAACAAACCAACATTATCATTCCTACTTAAGTTGGTTGGGATACGAAGTCTCATACAAAGCGTTATTCCCAAATAAGAGAGTTACTTAGAACAAAAAAATATACATATGTTTGATTGTGACAACTTAATACATTGCAACTCAAAAACGTGAATCATGGAATTATAATTTTTATTATTAAGTTGTTTGATATAATTAAACTGCCTAACGATGAGTTCTTTCAAATCATTCGATTGAGTTAAGTTGTCACAGCGAAACTGCTTTCTCTGTGTAAATTGTATGAGCAAACTTTCTCATAAAAAAATAACAGACCATTGAACGGAATGAAATTGTTTAATGTACAACTGTAAGCAATCACCATAATGATGGTGCTCATCTTACGAGGGTAACGGCTACTCTTTGTCTAGAAAATCCTTAAGCGAATGATTAATGTGTGTATCAAGGAATATTAATAAAAGCCCCTGCACAGTACTTCCAATCGAAAAAAGGGCAATAAATCTGTATCTTTGAAACCTGCGAACCGATTACAAAACGATGTACATATGTAAAAATCATAGAAGAGGACTTGAGCTACCGGGTGTCAAAGTTGACTACCTCGGCCATGAAAAGGCTTTTTGCCTTTCCTGTGACGATATATATTATGATTTTTACACAATTCCTAACAATATGTGGAAGGAAACCTTTTCACTACAACATTTAAAACTTAAGTAAATATCCAACGTACAAAAATTTTTTAATGTTTTTAGAATAACAATAAGTGATGCAAGCAACGAACTTCCAATACTTTTTTGACATATAATTAAATAGTTGAAAAGAAGTCGCTTTTAGTTAGCAGCAACGAATGTAAACGTTAGCAAATATTAGCTAGCAAATAAATACATAATTCTTCTCACTATCGTTTTTAACTCTACCAAAGAGTACAAATATGCGCTATATATACGGTGACCATTAATTCCATGGAAAAACAGTGTACACATTTTATGGATTAAAAAGCATAACAAAACTAATTGATTATTAGGCTAAGGTTGGTAACGTTATATTCAGAACAAATTGGACATGATTAATATTCCAAGGAACATGGGAAAAAATTAACATCAACTTAATTTTTCAACGTATACAGCAGAAAGAGTAGCGCCACTTTCGGAAGCCGCTACACTTCCATCGTCAGTGCTCAGGTGTATTTTGCTAATCAGCACTTGTCATGTGGCTCTGTTTAATGTAATAATCATCTGTATCGCGAATAACAAGTGAAATTTATGAAATTTCCATTTCCCTTTGAGGGTAAATAGCTATCGTGAAGTTCCCGTGAACATTTTTTCCCGCTATTAGTTCTCAGTGAATGTAAAAAAGGAAAGAAGCTCAATAAAATAAATGAAAAAGCAAATAAATTTTTGTTTAAAATTAAAAAAATACAGTGCTAAGAATTAGAATTAGAATTATCGAGCTATGAATTTTTAGTCGAACTGTATGCTTTTTATCCAAAGTTATTTAATTAGTTTGGCTTAAGTTCATTTTCAATTTAATCATTCGATCAAACAATTTTTTATTTAAGAAAGAAATTCTAAAGAATGTAAAAATAAGTTCATTTTCAATTTAATCATTCGATCAAACTATTTTTTATTTAAGAAAGAAATTCTAAAGAATGTAAATATTGAACATTCAAAGAAAAATTTGGATGTACGGCAGCTTGAACTGACAGCTGTTTCGAGACTACCACAGTCTACTCATCAGACCCCTTTACCTAAACTACCAGCGACGGTAGCAACAATACTAGCGAAAGTCCTACTAATTTTAGTAAGCTCAATTAACAAACTGTCGCCAAGTCCCACCTCTTAATGAACTTTTTCTAAATGTTCGGAACTTCACAAACTGTCTTTTCTTAGCATGTTCAACTATTTTAAGCTTTTTTCATTTCGGTCTTGCCGGCGTGAAATATCATCGATATTTTCAATGCTGGGATTTTTGAATGTTTATTTTGCCCAAACAAGAATGTGTACTTTTCCAAAAAACTTGGGCAAAATAAACATTCAAAAATCCCAGCATTGAAAATATCGATGATATTCCACGATGGTAAGGCCGAAATGAAAAAAACCTTAAAATAGAACCACTTTATACGAAAAATTTAAAACTTTTAGTGGAAAAATCATTTGTAACATAGTAAATGTGAGAGTTACCAATAAATAGTAACCCTCGTAAATACACTTAATATTGTCCTATAAATAGCCAGTATTAACGAAGTGGGATACCGATTGCTTAAAATTTAAATTCACAGCTATGATCAAATGACCGCTCAAGTAGAATGAGTGAACGAATGTTTGTGTTGAAAATTGTTTTATTTTTATGTTTGCATTAATAAATCCTTTTGTTTTACTTTTGCCCATTTAACTTAATAAAAATGCATTAGGAATATAAAACTAATAATATTATATAAATAATATATTAAAAAAGATTTTCTGTGCTGTTAGATAAATATTTTTATCGCTCTGTTATGCTTTTTAAATGTGAATTTTTTTAATTCAAAAATTGTAGATAACATTTTGCAATAAACCTACAAATTGGTAAGACATTAAAATTTATAAGCAATTTGTGCAGAGACCAGAGTAAGATAAGTGTTTGTATTTGTAAGATAAAATCTAAACAGGGTATTAAATGTTTAAATTTTTAAGATTTTAGTTGCACATATTTAAAAGGATTTTTTTTGTGGAAATACATGTTGTTTCTTTTTGTAAATATTTAAGTATCTATCTGCCACAAAAGGGCATAACATTACCAAGACAGTTTTTGTTAAATTTTTTTTTGATGGTTGCTGTTGTAGCCTTTGCCATTTTACTTAACTAGACTATGGCCCTGATCACGGATAATTTAACCACCAAAGACAATGAACCCTAACAAAACAATTTTCTTTTAACATCTTTTGCTTCTTTCAATATTGTTGGATTTTCTGCTTCCTAGATTTATCTTTGCAGTTGAATACATTTATTTGTTTATAAGAAGGAAAATGACATGTACTGATGATATTTGCAATAAAGATCTTTTAGAAAAATAAACTGTCAAGTCTAATAGTGGTACAATCAGATGCTAGCTAAGTTCTGTTTTGTTTGTATTTACGAATGTTATATTTATTTAATAAGGTGGACCTTATTTTAAATCTATTCAATAACATATATTGAACTTAAGCAAATGATCTGCAGCTAGATTTTGATATTTTTTTTTACAGAGAGTCATATTTGTCGGTATTTCTTTACCAAGTTCGTCCCAAGTTCGTCCACTTTGGGACTGCGTTACTGGTATTATTTAATTGCAGTTCTATGTAGTTTCATTTTACGTTCGATGAATATTTGAAGTGTTGGAAAAGAATGTTTCTTTTCAGAATTCTACGTAAGCATTTGCTTGAGAATTCTACGCAAGCATCTGCTGTTTGTACACTTTCAGAGTGTTTGTCAAATACTTGACATCAAGCACGTGTACGTGTGCTTGAACCAAAATCAAAACCATTTAGGTTTTCCATCCAGCATCGTCGGTGTCACACATACAAACAAATTTTTCACTAATACCACCACAATGCTTGATATGATTTTGATCAATGTATAGTGCAATTTAAATACTCTAGATACTGCCTTACAAATTTCTCACAAAAATTTCACGAGTAATATGGTTAATTTCTAATGAAAAAATAAAAATCCTTAAAAACCTGTTAATAATACTGTACAACACAAACAAAAAACGTCTGATTCTGGGCAGAGGGCACCTAA
Organism: Panzeria rudis; assembly: GCA_956483635.1. NCBI lineage: Eukaryota > Metazoa > Arthropoda > Insecta > Diptera > Tachinidae > Panzeria > Panzeria rudis. The sequence goes on along the minus strand of OY101450.1, from coordinate 95,157,901 downwards.
AAAAATATATAGGCGTATTGGCGTTTTGAAAGTTTACGTCTGTGATTCAATTTAGGGGGAATTAAATTTCCCCTTTTGCACAAATAGTACCTAGGCATAGAAAATCTTGTAAGCCTTACACTTAAGGTATAAGATGCGTTTAGCTCTTTCACCAGCGATATAGTGGGCTAAAATGTTCTAGAAATATTTTCCTCGTAGTGGTTTACATAAAAATGCTGAACAAATATTTTACATTAAAGGTAAATCCTACAATATTTTTTATTCTAAGTAGTAATTGTGAGTAAGTACGAAATGAATATGTAAACACATTTTATGTTTTGAATAATTTCTGGCGTTCAAGTTGAGTCTGGAGCTTGGGTGTCTTTGGAAGGCCTGAAGTAGAATTTCATGGCAAATATTTTGCAAAGCGCTATATCGCTGCTAAAGGGAAGGTTTTTGTGCATTGTTTAATCAAAGGACAAAAAGACCTATTGTTTAATAAAATGATAAAAGTCCCAAATGTAGAATTTCCAAAAAGAAATTATTTTGTGTTACAGAGTAATTAGGGAAGCTACAAAGCTCCATATGTTTTTTTACTCCCGAGGAATCAAAAGGCATTCGAGTGTAGAGTCGTCTGTGGTTAAGCTATACACACAGAAAAATTCATGTCTGCATTACATCGGACTAGTCTTAAAACTACTCTATGCCACTATTCGATAAAGCATTCAAATGTTAAGGTTTTAACGATTGCACTCGTTAGAACACACACATTTGTCGACTAACTAGAATATATTGTTTGCAAATGACATAGTCCATGATCCATGCAACATGTTGATTTTACATTGGTATTTTTTTCTGTACGTACATACTCGTATACTATATTCTGAAAGCTTAATCTGACCAAAAGTTTCGTTCATTGAAGACAAACGTGGAAAATATTTCAAAACAAAACTAAGTCGCGACCCTAATGCCATCCAGCATTCATACTCTGTGGTGATCGTCTTTGTAGAAATACATGTGCGATGTATTTAACAATAAAAACTCTAAGAAAAAAAAACAAATAAATAGATTTTCTAAAAGGTAGTAAGCAAGTGAATGATTTTTGTTTAACTTATAAACAACAAAAGGAAGAAAAGGTATTTCTGAACTACCGATAATGACTAGAATACAATAAATTATGGCAAAAATGCCCGGCCATTCAGTTCTGTAAAATCAAAGGCAAGAAAATTGTACTTGTCATTGAAAAGGGAATCTTTTTTGTGTTGCCTACATTTCAGACAGCAGACAAACAGATTGTAAAAACACCAGACCTTATTCAGCGAGTCAATTTAATTGGTTCGAAGGAATTTTTACAAGCAAATTTTTTCTTATTCCAAGAATTTTCTTAGATTTTTATGATTTGTAAGCACAATGCATCCAAACATGTATTTAGAAATGCATTCGTTATTTTCAAATTGTTTAAAATTATGTTCTGTTATTTTATCTTTTGCCGAAGAGAAAAACATTTCACCAAAACAAATAAATTATAAAGTAGATATATTTTAAACAAATCAAATTAACGTTCTATATAAAAGAAAATTTCTAACTCCAAGCCAGTTTAAGTTTTGTGTTAAAACGTTGGGTGTTTCTTTAACTTCTTGCGTGGGCCTGGTCCAGTTTTTGTGCGTGAGCTAAAGCATTTTTATTTTTAATTTGCCTTTTATTACCTTCCGCATTAACATTTACAATAACAAAACATTTTAAAACACTTATTTACACTTAGTTTTCTTTTAAATTTTTCAATTTGTTTTGATAAGAAACTTCTTGCTTATGAAGAAAGTAGTTTATTATGTAATGGTTTCCATAAATTTTAAGACCACACTGACACTAAATGGAACAATGCAATCGTAAAAATGTAATCAAATTTGCAATCAACACATTTCATTTTTAGTTGCTTATTTTGAATTTATTTATTTTTTTGTTAATGCGTTTTGTTAATTTGATTAATCGATTTGTAGTTGATTAGATTTGTACGCATTAAAAATATTTTTCTTAAATTTTTGTGTATTTTTGTGGTTGATTCTCATTGCAAATATTTTTTACGTGTCCGTTGAATGTTTAGAAAAATATTTCATAAAATAAACGCATAAATTTGAAAATGAAAACTGCTTTAGCATGATTCAGTATCCCTACGGTAAATGGAACTGACACAAAACAAGTCACGTGACCGGTCCCCAGGTGGTAGGGACCAGTCCGAGTTCTAACACTTCCTATGAAGCGGACCAGCCACTTTTACATGGGGATGGCCTAGGATGGGGTTAATTGATACTTTGTATGCACCTTGTAACTTGTCTCTGAACTATCTTATGGAGTCCTAATCGGTATAGAATAATATAGATTATATATAAATATTATTCCCAAATTCAGCAGTAATTATCGACTAATTTATTTTTTTACTGTTACAAATCCAAGTAGAAATTGTATTTTATTTTTCAGCGGTGTCTTTGATAGGACTCGAACCGACAACCTCCGGCATGACAGGCTAGTACACTATTCACTCGACCACAGGGGAACTTATATTTCAATGTTAGAAATACCAGTTAAGCTGGAGTTAATATTAGAATATAGTTACGAAACAGGTTCCTGAGTGGCATGGCAGTCTCATTGAAGTGAGACAATTAATATTTTATAGATACTATGTGATAGGCCTTAGATCCAGGTGCATCGAATTTGTTCAGTGCCGTTTACTACAATACTAGACGGAATACCAACTAAATTGACTGAACGTGGTTAATATATGACCATTTACACAATATGTCTTTTTTCATCATTCACTACTCCTTATTTTTGGTACCAGTCTCATTTTCTCAAGTCATAGGACGAGTGCTTTTGGATCAATTGTCACCAAATTTTCCGCAGGGATATTACACATTTTTACAAATTCCGAAAAACTTTTGCGTTCGCTAGAAATCAAAGTTTTTTTTAGCTATTTGGAACGCTAAACGCGAATCTGCACTCAATTTTTTCATCAGCTCTATTTTTCGCGATATAGCGTTATGTAAAATATAAAGGCATTTTCACCACATATAGTAGTATTACTGGAGAAGGGGTTTCCTATTCAGTAAAGACCAAATTCGACAACAAAATAGTTTTGAGGCCGCGCAAATATTGTTTCTAAATTTGCTCAGTATTTTTAGAGATATCATAAAAGTTTGACCCAAAAAAATAAAAATTTTACAAAAAATTTTGAGTTTTTTGTTTTTAAGAATGCTTAGAACATAAAAATACAACAACGAGCTTATTTTTGATTTAGTAGCTAGTAGCTAAATGTAATCCAAAAGAATTGAGACTTTTTTTTATTGAAATTGGTGCATTACTTTTGATTTTATTTATAATTCAGTGAGAGAACTGATACAATAGTTATAATGAGTGAAATTGCAGGAAGATACGAGTATCTACAAAACATTGTAAAAGTTTTTTATTCAGTTGAGACGTTTTCGATATTTTTGGCAATAACTAAAAACACGTTTTCGCGACTATATCGAAATCGTTTGTTGAGAAAAAAATATATAAATGAATGAATGAAATCATACTCCTTTTCAATGAACTCAAATAAGTTTTAAAAAATCTATTTTCAAGTTTGAGTTATTCTTGTAAGCTTGTGTAAATCAATCAAATTTTTGGCTTCTAAAAGATTAGTTAGTGTTGTATTGCTTGCTATATTCATCAGAGTTTTCTTATGTTTCGCATTTTTATATGTTTTCTTACATCAAATTATAAATTTTAAAACTCGAAAAAGCGAGATAAAGCGGGATAAGAATTTTAGGCAGGATCGATATTTTAAAAGCGGAGTAATCTCGCCAAAAGCGGAATGTCTGGTCAGGTTACCATATGCCTATGTATGCATATAATAAATCATGTGCACTTAAATTATAAAAATTGGCCTTATGACATATATTAAATTTAGCATGTAAGTTGCATAATGATGAATTAGATTGCAGAAAATTTGCTGCTATTATATTTTTTACAGACATCTTATAGTCATAAAGCGAACTTTAAGCGCGCGAAGCGAGCGGGCACATCTAGTTATCTATAAAGGAAATCATGTACTCCCAATTTGTAGGACAGAAACAATTTTCGCTACAGAGCGACTAACTGAAAAAAATATATTTTTCTTGTAATTTGTTACTAATGTTTCGCTGCTGTTAGAAAACCCACTAAAATACCCGTTGCATTATATTCTCAGTTACATGAAAAAAATATTGGAAAAATATTAGGTCCTATTTTAAGCCCTCTACTGCATACAAGACATAATATATAAAATGGTTTATATCTACCCATTAACTTTCAAAGCGTGAAATGAGTATATCCAAATGAGTTATTCCAAAATTCCGTACAATTTCGGGAAGATTATTTTTACTGCAAACTCTATTAACTAGCAACTGAACAATTAAAAGTAAAATGAAAATATAGAAACTGCTTAATAAAAAGAATTATGTTTTTAATAAACAAAAGAAATGTTATTCTAGAAAAGAAGAATAATAACCATTTATTTTACTGAAATTATCGATTTAAATACAACATAAAACAATATTTTATGGTTGTCATAAAGTTAAAAAAGGGGGAAACATGATCATAAGAGAAAACTTATTTTTATTTATTTTTTTATTACTTGTACTCGTATTAATATCGTTGAAACCAAATGCCACTTAAATATTGAGGCAAAGTCACAATAGAAGAAGAATTAATTTTAGACATCCATGGCTATTAAACAGAAGCTTAAAAAACTCATAAACAAAAGCCAAAGAGTAGAGAATTAAATGGAATTTAATACAATTTTTAAGAACAATCCAATATAAAGACAGATAGATAAACCGCCAGACATTATTTAAAAGTACAAAGATTAAAGATGACGGGTTTTATTCACTCATTTTCAGTAGAAATTAGGCTACTATAGAAATGAAAATATTGATTGTTTTCAGGAGAAATTTAATCAATTGATTGAATAATTGTAAAGTAAAACCTTTCCAATACACGAGTACCTGAAATTGTAAATGAATAAAGTTAGACTGGATATATGAGCGTATATTTAAAATAAGACACACAGCTTTAAAATAAGGGACTCAATAATTCTGAAGTTGCTTTTTGAAAAAATCTTTTCTTTGTTTTGTTTCTTATCGTATGTATATTTTCTTATTATTTCATTTTACTTTTGTTGTATTATAATTCTAAAATTGATTTTAATACATAACAGTCAAAATTATACTGCTAGTTTATATAAATATTTTATATCAATTCTTTTTTATGGGACTCTGCTGTAATCTTAGCAATCAACAACTATTAATTTTATTTATAGTCGAACTGTATTGATTATAACGCCAATGAATATACACACAGAAAAATTTCAATGTAAAATCGTCGAAAACCAGGTTAATTTAATATTTTTCGGTAGTAATTTTGCTTCATAGGCGTTTCGTGTTAATTCAACATGATTTACAATAATCTTGAATGAACATTTATGCTTTTGAATTAACTATATTTCATGTTGACTTAATATTGCAGTATAGTCAAATCAAAATGAAGTTAATACTGAAATAATACGAAAAAGCATGTTGAATCAAAGTTATTTCGAGTTGCAACATCGAGAATTTGATATTGGAACAACACGAAGAATCATGTTGAATTAAAATTATTTCAAGTTGAAACAACGTGAATTTCATATTGAAACAACACTAAGAATAATGTTGAATTATTGTTATATAAAGCTGAAACAACATGATTTTAATGTAGCTATTTTTTTAATTATTTTACTTACTTAATGGTTATTAGCGTAGGCATCAGAAAACTTTGCGTTGTAGTTGGCTGCCCCAGCCAAGATTTGAACCTGTGCCACTTGCATGATAGTCCGCGCGCTAACCACTGCAGCCACAACAGCTTCAAACTTTACTTTAGCTATACACTAAATAAATACCCATCGTATTTAAACTAAGTTTCATTTCAATTCGCCATGATTTAAATTATTATTTAACATAAAAATTTAAGTTATGGTCATGTTGCTTTAAAATGAAATGTAACGTTTATAACAAAATTGTTTTAACAGTGAAAAATTTTAAATCAAAGGGATTTAAGGTTAGATTATTAACTTTTTATTTAAAATTAATATGAAACAATGTTAATTTTAAACCCGTAGCAGTAAATTTTCGCTGGTACTTCGTTTTTTGTCGTCTACATAGCCGAAACATGCAAAAATAAACAACAAAAAGTCACACAACTAAGAACAACAGTGAACTGTAGCAATGAATAATGCAAATAAACACTAATACACTTAAACAGCAAATTATTTCTTGTAAATTTAATATGATTTCCAATCCCAATTGCGTCATGTTGATTTTACATTGCTTTATTTGCCTATGTGTATTGATATATATAAATATGTATGTATGTATAGGTAGTACAATATTTATTCCTAAAGCCAAAGAGTTATTCCACCTCATATCAATTAAGAAAAAGGTGAAATGCCTAATCGTCGCTTCCGATATCATTGATGCCAACTTTGGCTCTTTTTTACGATATAAGAAAAAACGATATGACACACTGTATTGTCATATCGTAAGTTTTTTACGATATGACAACGCAGCGACATGACAACACCGCGTATGGCTATCTTAGTGTTGTTATATCGTAAAAAACTTACGATATGACAATACAGTATGTCATATCGTTTTTTGTCATATCGTAAAAAATATCCAAAGTTGGCATTAGTGTTCGATATCGATCACACTATCGTATCGAATGGATGGATTACCGCATTCGATACATATCGAACCGAAATGTTTAAAAAGTGTACCAAGTTTATTTTATACCGGTTGTTGAATCGACTAAAAATTTGTAATAAATTAAAGAAAAATGTTGTGTTTCTAGCAGCTAGTACAACAACCAAGTCGATTGGCCAACTGTAATAAGGTTTATAGGTAATGTTCCATGCTTTTCTGCAAAACTAATACAATAAAAGAAAATATTGTATCCGCTCGCTCTATTGCTATCGAGTGGAATTTAAACAGCAGCTACTCGATTATCGTATGCCGTAAACTCAAAAGGAAAAATTTCGATCAATATATTTATTGTTAACGGCCCTTAGTAAAGTTTCATTAACACAAAACTGATTTATGGCCGTTTTCACAATGTATGATTAAAAGCTAATGTCGACTTTAACGGCAAGTTTTGTATGCCGAACTTCGCGTTAAAGTCCACGTTAACTCTTAATCGTACATTGTAAAGAGGACCGTTACCTGTTAAATTTCAATTAAATTTAACTGGAACCTTTTTTGAGTTTAATTCTTAACTGTAGAAATTATTGACATTTAAAAATTAATTAATATTTTGTTATTTTGAAAGTATTTAACATAAATTTTGAATAATAATAACAAATTCGAAGCTTCATAGGCAAGTGCAGTACTTCTTTGTGCAGGAATCGTACTCAGAAGCTGTTCATCTGTGATATTACATATTTATATAAATTGCGAAAATTTTTGCATATCCCAAAAGTTGTGTATTGCAGACAATTACAAAAGTTGACAACACAAGCTACTCAAATGTTATTGCTGTTAATGAAAATTTTTACTTTCAGTTAAAATTAAATTTTAGGCAAACTGAAAGTTAATAAGCTTGAACATAAAATCAACATAACTGAGCTTTGTGTTAATGGGGTAAACGTCCCCCACGCATAACTCTGTCATTTGTAAACCGATTTTTAAAATTCTTTTTTGGTTTGAAACGGTTTGTTTGCGGCTTAGTTCCATAATTTTTTTTAAATCGGTGGGGAAATTTGCTCGCGCCCATGCTTAACTCTGTGATTTGTGAACCGATTTTCAAAATTATGTTTTTGTTTAAAATGGTTTGCCTGAAGCTTAGTCCCATAATCTGTTTTCAGAAATCGGTGGTAAAATTTGCTCCCTCCCATGATTAACGCTGTTATATATGAACTGATTTTCCGAATTTTTTATTTTTTCTTTTTTGTTTAAAAGGGTTTGCCTGCAGTTTAGTTCTGTAATATTTTTTTCAAAATCGATGAGGAAATTCGCTCCCCCAATGCTGAACTTTGTCATTTGTTAGACGATTTTCAGAAAATTTTTTTTGTTTGAAAGGATTTGCCTGAAGCTTAGTGCTTTATTTTTTTTTCTCGAAAACCGGTGGGGAAGTTTGCTCCCGCCATGATTAACTCTGCCATATTTGAACCGAATTTCAAAATATTTTTTTTTGTTTCAAAGGATTTGCTTGCAGTTTGGTCCCATAGAAGTGGAAATGGGACGGTAACTCGATATATTGATTATCGCATAACTATGCCATTTCTTGACCGATTTCAAAACTTTTTGTTTGAAAGAACATGAAAGGTTTGATACAATAAAAAATTGCGGACGAACACACTATTATCTGAAGGACACACTATTTGACCTAACGCTTAATTGCGTCCGTGTTGTAATCTGTTTAATGGAACCTTTGTATTGAAATCGGTTTTTTTGGCAAAGTTATTTCGTCCATATTGATAGCTACAGTATATAGACGATAAATAACGCATTAAGGGCTTTTCCTCAAAATGTTTAAAGCCCGTGCATCGCAGGGTCGAAAAAAGCTAGTTTTATATATAAATAATGACTTTGTCAAAAGAAAAATAATCAAATTCATCAAAATATCATATATGTGATCAGTTCTGTCTACATTAGTTTAAATCAAAGCATTAAAATTAGGGATGTAACGATACGCCGTTTTGCCGATCCGATACCGATTCCGATACTTAAAAATAAATATCGCCGATACCGATTCCGATACCGATACGAATATTGAAATTGAGTTCAAGTTTAGATTAACAAAACTCAAGAAGGGCAATTTTTTTATTATGCAAAATTACAGTGTAAGAGATTATTAATATTTAAAATAGATATTAACACAGTATATAAAATTGGAAGTAATTTTTAAGGAACTACATTTTCATTGCTTCCAAAGAATCTATATTAAAAATATGCAGATAATTAGTAGAAAAGCAAGTACAAATTTGTATTCCTTTATAATTTTAAAAAATACTCGCCATGCTTTTTAAAAAATCGATTTTTAAAGGACATTTATCAACTAATATTCTTCTAAATAACTTAGTAGCTTAATTATTAAGTCTTCTAAAAGTTTATATTTATTCACTTAAATGTACATGAAAACACAGTTTTGTGTTTAAATTCGCATAAAAAGAAACAAGTTCTAAAAATGGGTAATTTTTCATCCTTTTTTTAACCGATTCCAAAAAGAAGAAGGTTATCAATTCGTGTGTATGTTATTTTTTTTACTTTTTTATGTTTGTACACGCTGTCATTTGTGAAGCGATTTTAAAAATTCTTTTTTTGCTGGAAAGGGTTTGCCTGCAGTTTGGTCCCATATTCTTTTTTTTTGAAAATCGGAGGGGGAAATTCGCGTCCCCATGCATAACTCTGTCATTTCTGAACCGATTTTCAAAATTCTTGTTTTGTTTGAAAGGGTTTGACAAAAATTGGTCTCAATTTTTTTTGTCGAAAATCGGAGAAGCAAGTTTGCTCCCCCTCCACCCCCTCGCCACTAATCCATAACTATGTCATTTGTGAACAGCTTTTCAAAATTCTTGTGTTGTTTGCATGGGTTCGCTAGTAGTTTGGCCCCATAATTCTTTTCGAAAATGGGAGGAGGAACTTGCTTCCCCCATGCATAACTTTGTCATTGGGAACCGATTATCAAAATTGTTTTTTTATTTGAAAGGGTTTGACTACAGTTTTTTTTCGAAATTTGCTGCAAAGCCCCCTTCAGGTTGGTACCATAATTTTTCTCCACAATCTGTGCGGGATTTACCCTTCCCCCAGAAATATTGATTATCGCATAGCTCCTCCATTTATGGCCCGAATTCCAAAATTTATTTTTTGTTTGTAATGGTTTGCCTAGAGTTTGGTCGCATAATTTTTTTACGAAAATCTGTGGTGCAAGTCTTCCACGCCTCCACCCAAAATATTTATTAAAGCACAATTCCTCCATTTGCATACCGATTTGCAAAATTATTTATATGGAAGGCCATCAAGTATATTACTCTTTATACTGAAGTCGGCTTTTTTTGCCAGAATTATTTGAGGAATCATTATAGAACACCGAAAAAGAAATTTGTCCTAACATCACTTCAAATTCGGTGATTGGTAATCGAGAAAGAGAACTTCTTGCAATGACAAGTAAATGTGAAACTAATTAGAAATTATCCAAATTCGCAATATTTACGGATCGCGAATTCTACATTTTCATGATTTTTTTATAGTCTTTTTTTTGTTGGGAATAAGATTTAAAAAACAACGAATGGAATTTGAGTTCATGGTAAAATTAACAATAAATAAATTATTGTTTTTGCAAAATAACAGCGTAAAATATTATTAATTTTTGAAATTGACATTAATAAGATTTGAAAAATAACGAAATGAATTTAGTTCTTGGTAAAATTAACAAAAAAATAAATAATTTGTTTAAAAAAAAACTGAAATTATTTTTTAAAGTATCGTCGTATCGACAGTAAAATATCGCCGATACCGATGTATCGGAAAATCTGAAGTATCGCCGATATATCGGTATCGGTATCGGTGTTCGTTACATCCCTAATTAAAATCACATAAAAAGCGTCTCGTAAGACCATTAAAGGATTAATGCTGAAAACCCCACCTTGCTTGCAATTACTCTTAAAACCAAATAACATTCAAGCATTTCTTCCTGATACCAAAAACATCTATTTGCTATTTAGAAAAAAAAAAATGATTTACTATCTTAAGATGCCTTAAGTGCAGACAATACGTCTGCCACTTAAATGTAAAATATTTCACGGTTACAAAGTATACGACTGGTATTAATATCACGAAGAACATGATACCGCTAATGCACAAAATCCCAGAATAGTTTTTAATTTACAATCACAACGTACATAACACAGAGTTACAGACAGACAAACGAATAGACAAAACTATCTAATGAATAGTTTTTTTTTAGATAAAGTGCCGCTTAGACAGACATTGACCATGAATGAATGAATTGAATTGGAAATTTTAAAAATTTTTTACTTGTGCCCACTGAAACGATTACAACACGTACACACAATCGGCACTCAAAGTATGTACTGAGGAATCATTTTGTATTCAATAAGAGTTGTTTGCTGGATTTATGTTGGCCGTAATTGTATATAGGCAGCTTTTTTTATTTATAATGCATTCGTACTTGTTCCATACTTTGCTTTTGTATGTGAGCACTTTATTTAGCAGGAAATGCCAGCTTAAGGCCCGCTAGGCAATTGTTTGACCAATTTTGATCACAAGGTTGAGCAAAGGGTTTATTGAAAACTGTTAAAACTTGTATGTGTTTTAATGAGAAGAAGGGCCCTATGTAACCGAAATGGATTCATTAATTTATTATGATTGCTAGCATGATGTTTGCAATTAAGTAAAATCAACGAAAGCAAATAACTTTCTCTACTTCTGTCCTAGCAAAAACTTTTCAACCACAAACCACCGTCTGCATTACTTTACAGTAGTTGAACAAATACTTACCAGTAATTAAAAATGCCATTTATGCTTTAATTGGCAGAGTAATAGTGAATTGCTTACATACAGACGATACACAGTTAAATTTTTTTTAATTGTGTTATGTTTGTGAACACAAGTTTTAAGCCCGCAACAAAATAGTTGTGAAGTAAAACACTTGGCATAAAATAACACAATAACTGAAAACGGTATGAGTTCAATGCTTAGCAGAGACATTTAACATATATCGTGATTTGTGTATTCAATGCCTTCTAAATATTGAAATTAAGAAGTGGTTATTTGTAACCAAATTGGTGATTAGTTGCCGCCAATGACACCGCCATGTTAAAGTAATTGGTTAAAATGCCAAAATAGAAGTAGTGAAGGGTATGTTTATTAGCATTTTAACTCATTACTTTGTTATCAAAATTTTTCCTGGGCTACTTTAGAAATGTTGAAAACTTTGAACAATTTAACAATGTATTTATAATTTTTTTCTCTAATTAAACAAAAAGTTGTATTATGCGTTTATTTTCTTTTATTAAGTTTTCTTAAAATGAAAGCTTTTATTTCAGCTTAAGTTCAATACAGACTAGCAGAACGCATCAGTACTGACTTTCAGGCCGTATACCATCTTCTGAGCGTTCTTTGTTCATTTTTGCTACTTGCCAAAGTGGATACTAGTGAGTAGGACTATCAACTATTTAACCAAGTTATTTTCGTACGAAATTTCTCACCTCTGATGATTATTTATTCCATTTTCATATTCTATTTTTCTTTTGTATCGTTTCCAAGCTGTTTTGTTGTCATCTTAATCTATTTTCGGTCAATGGGTCATACGAGGTTCCTTTTACATATATGGTACAAACTAACTGTATTGTCTATATTTTACAACTGATTAGTAAAGTTAAACATCATTTCTTACATGTGGCTTCAACGTTAAATTACTCGTCCGTTCAGAAATGTTCATTAAACGGAAAACGAGCAACACCACTGAACAAAACTCTATGTCATAAAATCGTCATCTCAACAAATGCTAGCAAAAATATTGATGGCAAAGTAATAAGTTAAAATGCTAATAAATGCATACCCTTTACTACTTCAATTTTGGTATTTTTACAAATTACCATAACTCGGCTATTGGCTTACAAATAACATGTCACAAAATGTCAATATTTAAAAGTCATTGAATACACAAAGCTTAATAAAAATTAAATGTGTCCGCTGGTCATTGAACTCGTGCCACTGGACTACTGCATTACTCAGTTAAAACTTGTTTTACGAACCCACACAATTAAAAAAATTCACTTTTTTTCGCTAAGAGTTGAACTGCTGATCATCTGTATTATAACCAGAGGCACTACTACTCTGCCAATCAGAGAATAAATGGGTTGTTTATTTAATAGTAAGTAATTGATTTAACCACTGTAAAGTAATGCAAGATGTATCTAGTTTGTGTTGCAACACATTCAGCCATGTCACAGAATACCATTCTGATCGGAAGTGGTTTCAATTCCGAAATTTGCTTCTTCAGAAAACGAAAAACGAAAAATTTCTTCGTAATCAAACCACTTTTAAATTTCAAAGTGGAATTGAAAAACACTTTTCTACTGACTTCATTTGCAATAAATACTAAAAAACCTACATACTTTTAGGAGCGTCAAATAAATATTTGGTCATGAGCTTTCCATGTTAATAAAAACTCAATGTGAGCTTCTTATCTAAAAAGAATAGTAAACAAACGCCTCAAGGTATAACAACGTTATTATTGTAAAAACGTAATACAAAATAAACAGAATCTAAAGCACCAAAAATGTACTTTTTCGGAATGACAACTATGTTATCAAAGCCAATCCGAACGGAATCTGTGACACGGCTGTCCGTTTCGTGTCCGTTCAAAGTATAGTAAAATATTTCAGAAAATCAACGCGTACATATTCAAATAAAAACTGCTTTAGCATGATTTGATAGATTATAAATAAATACATATGTTTTTTTGTGTAAGACTGTCCATTAAGCCTAGTATGCAGTTCCACCTGAATTTCAGGGTAGAAGTTTTGCATTTATTTCTACACGGAATAATAGTTGTATAGACAAATTTTTTTTATTCACTTATTCACTTATCTTTATATATTAGAATGCACAAAATATGAAAGATTATTTGAAAGACGACAATAACATAAAATATCAAAAAAGTCTCCAATAATTGATATGCCAGCCCTGCATTAAACAAAAATTGTGCTGATTTTTCTTTTCAGCTGCGTACTACCAAACGGAAAGTTGCCTGACAAATTTTCAAACCTGAATTTCACATACTTCTTATGGCAGCCTGAAATTCAGGCACAACTGTGTAGTCCTTGTTCATAATAGTCAACTTTTGCTTTTGCAACTTTCTTAAATTTTCTTTTGAAGTTGCATTCGTGTCCATACAATGAAATTCTTATTGTGCAGTTTTTGTTTTTTTTTGCATAGAATTTGTTGTTGCTTAACATTATGAAGAGGAAAATAAAAGAGAGTTGCATTACATGGAGCAGTGTACTCCTCTCTAATCTTCTCACCTCTCTCCCGTGAGCTCAAAAGTTGCGTAGCAAAAGTTAACTCGTATGGACAGGAACGTACTAATCTTTATATGTTAAAAACGAAGAATACTGTTTATACTCTCTTCATACAAAATCGCGTGTCCGTAATGCATGCCTTTGATATTCCACATTAAGAAAGTATTAATTTTTCCAAAAACGAGATCTAACAGTTTTAGAATATTTGCATTCTCTTATTTCACACATAAAATTTTTTAAAAATATTATAAATTATATATAATCTTTTTAATGGTTATTGTCTGCAGTCTTGTGTATTGAGCGTTACGCTTTTTTAGTACGCTTCATACTCTGTTTAATTATTAAAATTGCAAAAAAAAAACATACACTAAAATACATACAATAAAATAATAAAAAAATAATAGGTTTGTACGTCTAAATATTTAAAAGTTTTTTGTACTTTGTTAAATAGTATTATATTGATCATTACGTAAAAAAAAAATTTTTAAATATAATTTATCTATAAATTTTATGACGTTAAAAAAAGTTAACAGCAGCTGAAGGGTAGAAACGATATAAAACGATACAAAAAAAGCACAAAATAACAAAAATCCCGGTATTCAAAAATTTATTTTCAAATTTCCTGTGATAAAGAATTCCGCTACATTGATAAAAAAATTATTTTAAAAGAAAAAAATATATAATTGGCCAATTCACATCGTGTTGTGTGTGTTGTAGATCATATAAATGTTGTTGGTAATTTCCTAGTAAACATTTGCTTAGGAACATGTTTATGTGAAAATAACCAACAAAATTTTTACGATCTACAACACTTACAACAGGTTGTGAATTGAGCAAAAATATTATATTAAAAATAATGTTGGCATGGTTAGGATACGAATCCTGGCTTCCCGGACGTAAAGCATCAACTCTAGAGTTATTTTTTTTGTGAGATAAAACTTGTTTTAAGTACTTATTTATAAATCGAAAAGAACTAACCGGTATGGGAAAGAAATACATACATCGAAATATTTGGCCAATTCACAGCCAGTTGTATCTGTTCTAGATCGTACAAACTTTGTTAGTAATTTCTAAATAAACATTTGCTTACAAACATGTTTATGTGAAAATTACCAACAACATTTATACGATCTACAACACATACAACAGGTTATGACTTGAGCAATTGTATTAAGTTAATGACAAATGTTATTGAAATTCATATTTTTTCAATAACAGGGTTTTATTGAACATAATTCTGGTCTATTTTTTGCGTGTATTACAACGCTCTCGAGGTTGTACATACATCCAGTGTTGATTGTGAGAATTATCGTTAGAAATTAAAAAGCCCACCAACAACCATTTATGTGCCTGCATATTTTACAAATTTACAACAACAACTAAAATGTGCTGTTAACGATTGAATTTATTAATTAGGGTTCCGTACACCAAAAGTGTAAAGGAAACCTATTGCTTTCTCGGGAACCGTAAGAGCTACGAAACTGAATTTTTCACAGAATATGTAAAACTGTGGCCGCTACAACAACAAATGTATGACAGTTAAAAATTAAAGGGTGTTCTAAAGCGAGCAACGAAACATATTGAATTACTAATGAAATATACAGGCACTTTAAATTTCCGAAGTTAGTGTTAATTAGTGAAGTCTGTTGAATAGACTACAACAATTAAAACTAAAAATATTATCAAAATTGAACAAAATCGTCAAAAATGGAAAAAATCACCAAAGCGCAAAAAAAACGTCAAACCTAAAAAAATCGCCAAAAACCGACAAAATTACTAAAGCGAAAAAAAGTGTCAACGAAAAGGTATATATGTGTATTCGTACGGAACCCTTCGTGTGTGAGCCAAAGTCGCACTTTACATAATTTTTTTTATACTTGTAAGAGTACTTATTACGTACAATTTAATACTTGATGTTGTTCTTTTTGTTGTTACATTGTCGTTTATTTGCTGCAGGTATTACGCATAATTAAAATTTATGCCATGGCCATGGTTACACAGACTAACCAACCATCAATTCTTAAATAGAATTCATTTATTTTTTGTTACAGTTTCCATAATTGAGAACTTACGCATGCGATACGAGTAAGGAATGTAGAAGAGAAACATGTTTCGAAGTGTGATTTCTTCATAAATTGGCACTTAAGATGCTTTCTACAAGTTTATTATATTTATAGTTGGGAAATTAAAAAGTTAGTGCAACAATTGTAGCGTAAAATTCTTATGTTGCATATGTTAAAAATGTCCCTGTTGGATGTTAATGTCATTTTAATTATACATACTCAAATTTATGTATATGGGAGTATGAAATGAAATTAATAAATAAATTAATATGTTGCTATCTGCTTGTAAGTAGCTACCAATTACAATAAATTGAAACATGTTTCAAAACGCATTATTATGAGTGGGATAAATACTTTTTATGGGACCCTCTTCTTTTTCCATTAAACAAACCTCATTTAAATGAATATTATGGCTGTGTTGTATATCAATGTTACATTGGGAATTTCGAATTCTTTCTTTTTGTTTGCATTTACATATCGTCATATGAAACGTAAGTGACAAAAATTCCTAAATCAGGGTATTAATTAATTATTGTGCTTTATATCGAATCTCAAGCCACTAAAAACTTTTAGGCTTTTATACTGTCATGCTCAACGATAGTATACAAAAACAAAAAAAAAAAAACAACGTATCCATTCCTACTTGTAATATTTTATAAACTTTTTACCTCATCCTCTATATTTTAAGAATTGTAGCAAAATTTTTTTGGTTTTATTTGACGAAATACACACAGAAAAAAATACCAATGCATAATCAACATGTAGCAATGTTGATTGGAAATCATATTACATTTTTGCAAAAATACAAACTATTCAAAATTGTATAGGCGTTTATTTGCTTTATTGATAGCAACAACACACTGCTGTGCTCTTGTTGTTATATATTTTGATGTTCGTGTTGTGTAAATAAATGTAAATGGGCGACAAACAGCAGACAACTTCGCATTACATATGCAACCTTAAATCTCGTTGAAATACAATTTTTCACTGTTAAAACAAAATTGTTCAATTTGTTTGTGAATCCAAATTGAGTTATGATCAGAAAAAATTGGGCATGATTAATAT
Source organism: Panzeria rudis (assembly GCA_956483635.1). Classification (NCBI taxonomy): domain Eukaryota; kingdom Metazoa; phylum Arthropoda; class Insecta; order Diptera; family Tachinidae; genus Panzeria; species Panzeria rudis. The sequence continues at coordinate 95,140,702 of OY101450.1, read as the reverse complement.
TCCAAGGAACAAGGAAAAATTAACATCAACTTAATTTTTCAACGTATCAGCAGAAAAGAGTAGCCCACTTTCGGAAGCCGCTACACTTCCATCGTCAGTGCTCACGTGCATTTTGCTTATCACCACTTGTCACGTTCGAAGTAATCATATTAAAACATAATTGGTTACTGGCTTGAGCTTTTCACATGACGACATGTAATTATAAAATCAAAACCAAAAAAGTTTGTCTTAAGTAGAAAAAATATTAGAAAAATGGGAATGTAGAAAATCCAAAAGTGCAGTTTAATATAAACTTGAAAGTGATATAATTCTCGTATTCAATTTTCACAAAAAAGTTGCACATATAAGAATTGAAATCACATTCAACAGATTCACCTGACAAGTGGTGATAAGAAAAATACACGTGAGCACTGACAATGGAAGTGTAGCGGCTTCCGAAAATGGCGCTACTCTGTTCTGCTGTGTACGTTGAAAAATTAAGTTGATGCTAATTTTCCTTGTATATTTCCGATATTTTTCTTAAATCAGAGAAGACATTAAGGAACACTTTTTCTTTAGTAACTTAAAAATTTTGGTTTTTTGAGATATCACTACGTTGGAACAAAGGACCGATAATAAGATTGTTTAACGGTTTGTGCTACTATATTTCCAATGTCTGATATAATTTTTCTTGTTGTAATTTTCCCATAAGAGACAAATTAGATTTTTCATGCACACAAATTCGATTTACAGTCATATATCTTATGATGCTTAAAGTAGGAATAGCCTGAGAAACCTCTATAACCTCCGCTTCATTGCGGACTTGTCAATAGTACTTCTATCTCTATAACTAGGCCTTTTCGGACAAAAGGAACATTTTGTTCTACCAAAATATTTTCATACTACTGCTTGGGTTAATCGTTGTATATGTCTGTCTGTACATATGTATATAACATAAGAATTTGTATTTTTAAGTAACAAAACAACGAACAGCGATGTAACAAAAAGTAAAATCCAAAAAAGTTAAATTGAATTTAAAAAAAAAAATTTTTTATTCCACGGGTATTTTATCCCGTGTAGAAACTCTAATCTCATATGTAAATTTTAAAAACGCCGATACACGTGTATATTTTTTTGCTGGCCTCTACCAGAATCAGTCGTAAGATCCTTGTATTTTTGCAACAAAATTGATTTTGTCGTACGTATGTATTTAGAGCATCAAAACATTTAATTAAAAAATTCCTTTTCAGAATTTATGATATGTGCCGCATATCTATTTTTTTTTTATATTATATACTAGATATTTTTCAATAAAACGTTCTTGCGAAAACCCCACTCTTAAGTAGAAAGACAGTCAGATTGACGAGCAGACTACAAATCCAAAATAAACAATTTTAAGCAATGAGACCTGTCATACTCGTTCCTATAAAATTTCAAATCGGCTTATAAATGCAGGAGTTTTGAATTTGGTCAAAAAATTTTCAATAATGTTATTTTGATGTCGAGCTATATGTATGTGTAAATTGGTGTTTCATCTGATATAATTTTTTGTATAAGTTAAGGTGGAGCTCGTATTTATTATGAAAATTTTAACATATCACAATATCTGAGGAAAAAGAGAAATTTTGCAACATGCTGTTCTTGGAGGATGCCTATTGCCGCATCAACGCTCGTGTATATTTTATATGTATTTTCCGGGTATTATGTGTCCTTTTGTGACTATTTGGAAATATAATCTAGTAGAGAAACATATTTTGTAGAGCTTTTAATGACTGCAAATTAAATATTTCTGTATATGGTCTGTCACCGTATTTGGCAGTTCATTAAAAAGTCGGAATGGAGAAAAGCGACAAAGAATATTTACATGAAGTTTTCTCAAAATATACCCGATAGATTTTTTTTTATATTTTCACCACTGCTTCTGCCATATGTTTGGAAGAAAAATATAAATTTTTGTGAACTTTCATGAGCTTTAAAATCTTTTCACTCAAAGGAAAATATCTTGTTTTGTGCTGCATTGTCCACTTATTTCAATTTATTTTTAAAAATTAGATTTTTGTGCTGCATGTGTATACTAACTGCTGTGTATTGAGTAACTTGTTGAGATGCAATTTTCTACTGTTTATTGAATATAAGCGTATATATATTATTATAAAAGATACTTAGGGTCGCTTTTCGCTAAGTAGTAGTGATGCCAGCCTGTCAGTCCAGAGGTTGTGGGTTCGATTCCCGCCATAGACCGTAGGTGTTTTTCGCAGACATGCTAAGCGCTTAGTGGGTTGTGTTAAAAAATATTAAAAAAGGACGTGGAATAAAGAGTCAATATTGATAAAACTTGGTATTTTACTTGATTTCTGTTCTTATTTTGTTCCTGACAATTCATTACAATAGTTGATACCGAGCACAATGAATGTGTGATATCGCAGAAAACAGAATCAATTTCGCGAAACCGGTTTCGGATTCTGAAAGAGGGCATTCAAAATATATATATCTCATACCTCAACTTCTAATTTTTTTTTTAAATGGACGGTGGCCCAAACCAGTAATGAGGTGACGAATTGCCTTTATCTGCAGCCTTAACTTGACTCCCTGAGCATCAAGCCCACACAAGAGATCTAATAAATTTGTTGCTCTGATGCTTTTTGTTATTAAGGAAGTTTGAAAAATATGAATGGCAATTTAAATATTTTCCTATAGTTAAGAACATATGAAATAGAGATGAGGTTCAAACATTTTGCCGTCTCTCAATTCTCATATTCCACTTCCGTATATAGCACAAATTTCTAAAAAAAATTTACTCTTGTGAGATCTTCATAAAGCCTCAGTATGAAACTCATAACACTTGTCATAGAAAAAAATAAAAATAAGATCAAAAATAAAAAAAAGTTCTTTGGAAATAAAACATTGTTGAAGACAAAATAATAAAAAAAAGTATAAAATAAACAATAATGCAATTTGACTTTTTCTGCAAGTCTTTTTGTTTATAAAAATAAGAAAAAAATTAACTTGAAGTTTTTGCAAGTTGATCATTTACATTTCATTTTGGTAGAATTTACCAGAAGATTAACTGAATTTTATTGCTTCATTTCACCTTTGTGTTTGCATTTGATTTCTATTGCTCTTTTTATTCTGGGAAATTGTTTTTCCAATTTACTTATTGAGGAAGTTGTATCGTGAAGATTTTTATGACTTCTGTGTTAATTTAGAAATTTTATTATAAACAATTTGTATTGTTATTCAACATTCCTTGAATCTTTTTGTTTTGTTTTGATATGCAAGTTGAAAACTAATTTCCTTATTACTTGGTTTCGTTTATTTACAGTGGGTTTTCCTATTTTATGTTTCTATTTATGGGGCGATTCGTACAAGCGCGGTTTCTTCTGTGATGATGAATCTTTAATGCATCCCTTCAAAGATTCGACGGTTAAAAGTTGGATGTTATACATTATTGGTCTGGTGCTGCCAATAAGCGTGGTAAGTAATTTATGCTACTTTGTTTTATTGTTCTTTTTTGCAAAAATTGTGGAATGGGCTTTCCAAAAATTCATAATTATACGAATATAATAAGTTATGTAGAATATACGAGGGGAGGTATATAAGTCGCCACAAACCATAAAAAATTTTTTTATTATTCACCATTGTCTTGCTTTCCGCCACATTCAAAATAAAACTCTCATCTGAGCAATGAGACAAAAAACACCACCATAATAAAATTATTGTAAAGTATTGTTTTCTGTTATTTAGGAAATGTTCGATTAATAGTACATTAATCGAAGTAGAATATGCAATTCTTATAAAAAAAAACAATGTTGTAAGGACTGCTTCCGGTAGTTTTTTAAATTCTACGTGTATCAGCGTTTTCATATTTTATATCTGCCATCCATTTAAGGGGGAGTTAAATGTATAGCAGAAAGCTATAGTGATTCGGCAAAGAAAATCTAGTAACCCTTACATATTTCGTACCAGATGTGCTCAGCAGTTTTCTGTAAAACACCACGAGGAAAATTTTTGTGACATATTTTAACCCTCGTACTGCTCGTTGTATGGGTGTTTTTGTCCATTTTTTAAAATGTTGTGTCCCCTTTACCCGTACAACACAACGTTACACGCTAGTTCCATTTGTAAAAAAGGGTAATAAATCTGTAACTTTGAAACTTGCGATCTGATTACAAACGATGTATGTACAAATTATAGATGAGGACCCAAGCTTTAAGAGTCTTGACATTTGTATCAACTTGTTGAAACACACGATGAGCTACAAGGTGTCAAATTTGACTACCTCGGGCATGAAAAATCTTATTTCCTTCATAACTTTTACAAATGTTAATCGATTTTAATGACTTGTGAAGCTTATGACCAGATAAAGAAAATACAATTTTCTTTATTAAGATATCTTTAATATTTTCAGAGATATTTGCCTTTGAATTTCAAAATTTTGGTTTTTGGTCTCGACTTTTCATCCATAATCCAAAATTCGGTAATAGCATATACAAATCTTCCAAAAAAATTTTTTATGATTTTTAACACAATCCTTGCAGAAAAAAATTTTTAGTTACTCAATTCATGGAGCGAAAAGGAATCAAAGTCAAGATTTTGAAATGAAAGTGAAAAATTGCTAATTTTTTAATTGAACCAAGTTATTTTTTTGTACAGTGCAATCGTTTATTCTGTCACTAGCTGGGAGTCAACTCGAGTATTTTCGTCACCGAAATAGTACAACTGTACATGCGAGCATTATAATCGTACTAATCGAAAATCTCTTTTGTCTAAAATGGGTATGGCCGAGTTCCTGCGACTTTACATTGTTTACAACAACAATACACATAAGACTTTGCATCACTGCAATTTCGCCGATCTTTCCGATGTGTTGTACGAAAATGTAATCACCAGGGCTCAGACTTTCATGCAAATGCATGTTTTTTGTGGTGATATACACTCAAGCAATTAATTCCTACCAGTTAATTAATTAATGTGTTATCATCTCTGGGAAAGAGATAGTGTAGAAAGACCAGGTGGTGAAGTAAGAGAGAGATAGAAAGTATATTTCATTTAAGGGCGCTATACATTCGTCAATATCAAATCAAGCATTACGTTGGTATTAGTGAAAGATTTGTTTGTATGTGTGACACCGATGATGCTGGATAGAAAATCTAAATGGTTTTTACTTTGCGTCAAGCACATGTACACGAGCTTGATGTCAAGCATTTGCCAAATGTATAGTGCTCTTTACAAGCTTGCTATTGCGTATTTTTTTGCTACATTTGAAGAGCAGAGTTGCAGCGCCTCTAGTGTCAAGTAGAGACATTCATTTGTTTAGCTTGTGTAACCATGTACATCAGAAAAATTCATGATGATGATGGCTTGCCTGAAACTAGTCCCAAACCTAGACCTTAAGGTTTGTAGTCAACGCGCTAGCCACTTCAGCCAACAACACCCATGATTACCAGTAACTGACTCAATTATAATTCAATTGTAATTCTTAATAAACCTAGATGCAGATGTACCTAGGACTTCGCCCATTTAATCTTTGATTCTCTTCGGCGTTTTGCCTTCAAGAGCAAAAGTTATTTCAACTTATCGATTAATAACAAAATTATGGAACCTATATTATTTGAGATTGTGGGTGTTTCCTATGTGATTTTGTAAAGACTTATTGACTTGATCTCCTACAAGATTTTGGAGTGTATGTGGTTGGTTTTCATTGCTACAAATGATGTTAAATAATATTATTTTGCTATAGCTATATCATACTTACGAGTACATGCAGCAGACTAACACACTGTAGCAATTCAAGATATTTCTTTACAATAGAACTTATAGTTTTAATAGCTTTCTTAGTAAAACGCCACATCTGCCCAAATAATTTGTTGCCAAATCTATATTTAGTAGAGAATCATTTGTTACAGCTAACTCCTAAATCATTATACTTATTGTTGAATTATATAAAATTGAAAATGCAACAAGTAAATTTATTTGATATAAAAAAAACTAAATTAAACTCAAACAGTTGCCTTGCCCTTAAGGCTGCTCGTAGTTGGTGAATGTATGTATATAAGGCCAGAAAATAAAAATATCCTCCAAAACAAAACATGTATAAAAAATTTTAATTAAAATATCAAAACGTTCGTTATCTAATCGACAAATACAGCTGCTTATGGTTTAATAAACCATTAAATTACAAGCTGAAATTTAAAAAAAAATAAAAAGTCAACAAATATGAAAGTGAGTACACCCAAAATATAATATTAGTTGCACCACAACCCCTCAAAAATTCATAAATAATACAAGCGCGCTTCGTTTCATTATTTCATTTGTTTATTTTTCCTTCTCGAAAGTTTATTTACGACCAATTGCCGTCTAATGCAATATGTTGTTCGAAATTAGAATTTGTTTATTGAAATTTCTCTATATTGTTTGCAGACATGACCTTTCCAACCTTATTGCAATAAGGAAAACAATATATAAATATTAGTGTGTTTATGTTTAGATTTTAAGGATTATTTGTCATTAAGACACTATCAACAGCTCATATTAATACAAGAACAGCAATGAATAATGGGTGACTGATTAAGTGAGTGATGGGTGAGTGATACTTGAAGTGATACTTGAAAGCAACATGAAAAGGAATCGACATCAACATAAGTATTGACATGTTCCACGTATCCGTCCATGCCTTTTATGCACAAAACTCAACAATCTTTTTTCAAACTCGATCATATTTTACCCTACACTACATAGAATTTGATATACGAGTAGTTAATAAAATATCGCTATCAGAAATAATTTTATTTAAGTTCATATTCGTTTCTAGCTGACTTAAAAAAAGGAAAACGGAGATCGACCTATAGACATGTATTTCGACGCACTAAATCCTAATCCGATATCTGTTTGGCCAATAAACCTCCAATATACTCGAGGTATATTGCGAAAACCCGTTAAAAATCTCGAAAAACTGCATTTTTTTACAGTTTACTCTAAATTTAAAGCTGTACACAGAAAAGATCATGATAGCTTTTTTTTTAAAAAACATGTTTTTCAAACTGATTTTAAATCTTTGTTATTGTCTCTATTTAGTTTGATAAATAATTTTGTTTGACTTATTATTTAATTTCATTTACCTACCGCCAATGTTGGCAGATTTTTTTTTAAACAAATTATTACAAATTTTTGCATTTAAATTTACAAATTTCTTTATAGGACCTAAGTTGAACAAATTTACATTTGATTCAGGGAATTTTGTATTTGAAGTGAAAAATTAGTTTTTTCTGTATACGAAGCAGACGAACCTCAGCTTCGGACTCAGTGCATTAAAATACATGTAAGTAGGTGGGTCTTGGCAAATGTACACAAAAAATATAAAAAAGTTGGCTATAAATTTGACAAGACTCAATTACCCATATGTATTTTGAAGCGGTGAGTCCGAATCTGAGGTCGTTCGGGTTGTAACGAGTGATTTTTTTGCTATTATCTTTTTGGCAACACTAGTTTTGACAGCTCACGCACGTTTTGTATCTTGTGTCACTGTCAAACATCTTCAGTTTGGTCTATAATTTAATCATGAATCGTCTTACAAACGAACAACGCTTGCAAATTATTGAATTTTATTACCAAAATGCGTGCTCTATTAAGAACCACTTTTTTATCGAAGAATTGTGTTCAGCGACAAGGCTCATTTCTGGTTGAATGGATACGTGAACAAGCAAAACTGCCGTATTTGGAGTGAAGAGCAGCCAGAAGCATTGCAAGAGCTACCAATGCATCCACAAAAAACAACCGTTTGGTGCGGATTATGGGCTGGCGGCATCATTGGGCCGTATTTCTTCAAAGATGATGCGAATCACAACGTTACTGTGAATGGTGAGCGCTACCGTGCGATGATAACAAACTTTTTTCTGCCCAAAATGGAAGAGCTTGACTTGCATGACATGTGGTTTCAACAAGACGGTGCCACATGCCACACAGCACGCGAAACAATGGACCAATTGAGAGGCGAGTTCGGTGAACAGTTTATTTCACGCTTGGGACCAGTCAATTGGCCGCCCAGATCGTGCGATTTAACGCCTCTAGACTATTTTTTGTGGGGCTATGTTAAGGCTAATGTCTATAGCGACAAGCCCGCTTCGATTGACGCACTGGAAGCCAACATTGCCAACATTATTCGTGAGATACCGGCCGAAATGTTGGAAAGAGTATGCCAAAATTGGACTAAGCGGATGGACCATTTGAGGCGCAGCCGCGGCCAACATTTGCATGAAATAATCTTCAAACATTAAATTATATCGACCCAACTATCGATCCAAATAAATATTTCATGCATTTTTCTGAATTTTATGTGTTTTTTTTTTACTTTCCGATAGTTCTTATAAAATCACCCATTATATCCAGAAATTTTCGAGCGAATTACAAAAAACTGTATCTTGGACACTTTTAACACTTTTTCGCAATTTACTCGAGATTTTGGAGGTATATTGGTCTAAGGCACCATTTTTTGGTTTTGTGAGCCGGTCTTATCATTTTGTCATGTATTTTTTTCTATACGTTACCTCAAAATTCCGCTATTTATAAACCGATTCCGTATTTGTTTCCCATAATTAAATGGATGTACTTTCAGATTGGTCCCGTTGAAAAATGGACGGGGCGGGGCAACGCCCATAGAAAGTAAATACACATTAATTTTCAAATACTTTTACTCAACCGGTTTTTATATAACTTTAGCAGTACTGCGCCCATGCGAAGTAAATATTCTTTTTTTTTAACTTTTCCTAAATCGATTCTTATGAAAGCTTGCATACAAATTTAGTTATCGTTACATTACAATTAAAGTTTTTTTGTAACGCAATTCGTCAGCATTCAGGTGTCTTGGGTTTCATTGAAACCTAAACAATAGGGTCTCAATGAAACACAAAGATTATGCCCACCCTGAGGTTGCGTCGCTTTTGGCACCTCGAATATAATTTAATCAATTAAATTTTTTTAAATAAATATTCTGTTTGTATTTAAAAAACTTTATCTGCTTTTGAATTAAAACTCCATTAATACCAAAACATGCGCTCAAATTTAATTGCTACGAAAAGAAATTATTGTTCATAAATTATTTCAATATTAGTTTGAATCCAAAATATAATTTGTTAACAAAGTATTTTGTTTGTTATTGCAATAAAAAACTACAAAGTGCATAAAGTCGTTGTATGAAAAGATTGTTTGTGGTACTCGTGATCAAGTATACAAATAGTTAAAATTGTTTATGAGGTGTTAGATACAGAATCGAAAACTAAATTTTATGTTACGTAAAGAAAACAACCCCTTGGTGAGCATACCAAAACAAGAAGTTTACTTTGTAATATCGAATCCAGCACATGGTTCTCATGCACCATAATATAAAGCAATTGCAGTCAATAGAGTTCTTAAAATAAATACTTTGGTAATGATTATTCCAATGTTTCCATAAATTTTTATTATAGTCAGAACTTTTTAATGTTTGCCATATTGAATATTTGTGAAAATTATTAACACGATCAATAAGAAGCAGCACAAACTTACAAAAAGAAAGCCCTTTAATAAAACTGTTAATGACAAAAAGCAAAGAAGGAAAATATGAAACAAATGTTTCATAACAAAAAGAAAATAAATTTTACAATTTACAACATGAATGTTCTTTGCTTATTAAAAATGTAGGTCATATTTCCGAAACGCCATATGTTTAACACTCTCACCCTCTTAAATGATACAAAAAATGTAATTGTTATACAAAACAAGTGTTTCAATATCCGAGCACAATCTTGAAATCATTGTAAATTATTGACACCATTCGTAAGCTTTTAAGTACTTAATAAAATAAATAAAAAAATACAATACAGAAGAACATTTTTTTATAAATTTCGTCATACACTACAAAAAAACGGAAAAAACATATGGTTTAATTACTTAACTCTTTAGGGATAAAATAAACACCCTCTAAATATGTTTGCACTTGTTATTTTCATTGTATTATTTTTGTGGCGCAAAATGGTGAGTTATTCAAATCATCCATGTGAGTTAAATGCCGGAAGATCTAAAGCAGCAAAAGAAAACAATGCACAGTGGTGTCATTCGTAGAATTAAATGTGACAAAGCTACAGCTTCCAAACTACTGATAGGTTTTGTCTGAATATCAAGCTATTTCCTTAAAACTATTAAAAATTGTGCGATAATTCCTAAAGTCAGGGTAAAAAGAAATAAATTTGTGTATTCCAAAGATATTGGACATGAAAAGTGGACATGAGACACTATTCCAAATATCAAAGGAATTGATAAAATAAATCAAAAGCACAACTAGATGATAAATAGAAAAAATATACTCTCTTAATTACACTGTATAACACAATATGCTGAGTTATTCGCCGCGCACAACCACCTTGCGCAATTAGTGAATGATCCAACGCATATTGCATATGTTGAAGGGCCCCAACATAATACTCTCCATTTTTTTCTCACTTCACACCCTGACAAGTATGAAGTGAGTGTTAATGCACGTCTCGGTAACTCGGATCGTTGTATTGTTTCCGCCTCCTTTTCAGAACTTCGGTACATTACAAGGCTCAGCTTAACGACATTTTTCAGCTTTTTAACTGGAAGCTATGTTTCCTTGACAATAATGTTAATGCCATTGCAGAAATGGTCGTAGGCACAATTTTGCTGGGAATGAACACTTTCATTACTACTAAGCAAATGCCGACTAAGCCCAGAACGAAATCTTGGTTTAATCAGGCTTGCAAAAATGCATTCAGATCCAGAGCGGAAGCATTCAGTATCTGGCATAGTAACAAAAAGGCAGATACCTTGCCGGCCTCCGTCTAGCCGGTCTTGAGGACTTTCTCATCTGTGTACGTCTAAATAGTGGCTCCGTTATGTAAATAAGTTGCAACCTGTATATGCCTCGCAAGTACACAATTGCTAAAAAAAATTTAAATGCTTAGAAAGTGTTGTTTTTGATCACATGAGTAATCGATTCAATGACTTACTTAATTGAAAGTGAATTTAATGGTTTTATTTTTATTTTATTAAAATTTTTTGGGGATTAATTTTTTCTGTGCTTGTGCCTTTATGTTAAGTTCACCCGGTCTTAAGGAAACATCTGTACATCACTCCTGCTAAGAAATTTGCCAGACCGCGATATTAGAAAAATGATTGGCAAAATGAAACTACTTTTTCCTAGTACTTTCAATTACTGATTACAATGAAATCACTTTCAATTATTTTAACATCTTCTCATTTCTAGATACTCATCGTCGAAATTATCAAATCTAAAAACCAGGAAAAATATTCGAATGGCAACGCGAGTATAAGACGATACGTCTTTATGGATTATGAAATACCCGATTGGATGATTGAATGCTACAAGAAAATTGGCATTTTTGGCTTCGGTGCTGCTGTTTGTCAATTGACAACGGATATTGCGAAATATTCGATTGGGCGCTTAAGGCCACATTTTTTGGAGGTAAGTGATTAAAAAACAATAAATTTAAACTAGTAGCTTATCTTAAGCCAAAAACTAGATCACCTAGCATACAAAGACCTTGATCTCACTCTAAAACACATGATAAACAGATATTATTTCGAAAGAAAATTAAAAATAAAATGATAACTTTTTTGCAAATTTCAAAATTTTATATTTTTTTTAGTATTCGTGTCTTTTCTTATGAAACTTTTTCTTAACAAACGGAAACAACACTTGTTATAATATTTCTTTTTATTTAATTCGCTTTATTTACACTCTAAAACATTTTTGTTAAAACTAGGTCGATAATAGTCGCTTTTAATATGAGTACCAAAACAATTGGTTTTATGAGTTTCAAATAATCTGTAGAATAAAGAATTCCTTCTAAAGTTTAATTTTCTAAGGAACATCGAAATTTAGTTTACTTACCCGCGTACTGAACAGTGTGCTAGGCTATGAACTGGGAGGTCGCAGGTTTGATTCCTACCAAGACTCGGGTGTTTCTGCAGAAAAGCTCAAAAAGGCTCAATCAGTATGCGCGTTTGTTAAATTGACGGAGCTAAATATTTGTCCGATATTTGCAGACAAATGTGGAGAACCATTATTTTTTTTAATTCTGCTAAAACTGGAAAAGCCATTGTGGAATTGCCTCGCTTTCAGTCTTTTTGAATATCTCTTCAAATGCTGAACTTTCAATCTATAAAATTCTGAATTTTCTAATAATCACCCTGTTCATAGAATCCGATACGGAATTGGATTGGAAAGGGAATTCCAATCCAATTCCAGTTGTGAATGGGTTCATGAAATTGTAACGAAATTGGTTTGTTCAAAAAGTCGTTATTTTTGCTCAAAACTCAGCATATCGTTTACAAAGTTTTATTTTTAGTGATTAAAAGATGGGAAAAATATGTTATAGGTATTAAATGCATAAATTAATGGGATCCTGAACTCCAATTCATGGACAATTAATTCCGTTTCTGAACGGAAATTTCCGTTCAACCGGTTTTGTAAAGAAAATGATGCCAAACCAATCCGTATTGGATTCTATGAACAGGGGGAATATCAAAAATAGTGGCGATATTGTTCTTCATTACGATATTTGGATTTATTAAACTTAGTGATTTACAGTTATCATCAAAATCAAAGTTTTCCCTTGAAAGTGAGCATTTCTATATAAAAATTTACACAAAACCTGGGGCTTACGTGTTTCAACTACTTGATAAAATAAACACAGGTCGCCTCGCCAGCCCATGTGTTTATTTTCGCCCCTCGTAATTTTAAATTAATTTTTTATTTTTGTTCATTGTTTTTTATGTATGAATTAGGTGTTAAGTTTTGTATCTATTGTTTAATTGTTGGACTTTAATTTGAAATATATGGTTGATACGTGTATCAAAATAAAATTCTGTTGCGGTTCATTTTTATATGATTAGTTCTTGGAATATATAAGCTTTTGTTGTACATTCTTTTGTGATATGTATTATAAATGTCCTGGTTGACGGGTTCAGACTTCTGGCAGCCCTATAATAGAGCCATTTTAAGTTTGAAAAATCAGTAGCTTCGCGTGAAGTGAGAGTAGTACCCACCTCAACGCTTCGCTTATGAGGCGTGCAATAAAATGAAGAGGGTACACGTTACTTTTTTTTTTTTGGTAATATCAAAATTTAATTTTTTTTAGTATTTGTGTCTTAAATTTTCTTATATTATACTTTTTCTTAACAAACGGAAACAACACTAGGAACAACACTTGTTTTAATATTTCTTTTTATTTAATTCGCTTTATTTACACTCTAAAACACTTTTGTTGAAAATTAGGTCGATAATAGTCGGCAACACTCAGCCATAAGTGTATTATATTTTATGTTAAATTTTTTTCACTTGGGCTAAATATGTTTAATTTGAAAAGTTGTTTCTTTCATAAAAATGTATGGAGTACATTTTCTTGGTTCATAGCATTTATTAAAGCAAGAAAAATCCTTAGAATTTTGATTATAAACTAACAATACTTACTTACAAATACTTACGAAATTTATATTTAAAAACCTTTAAATACCAGAAATTAAACTTTGATGACCGAAGAAAAATATGGCGTGCTTCTATTGTTTAAAAATTTGTCTGCTGTTTTTTAGATAGATTGCGTAATATTCAAAATTTTAATGTTATTTAAAGCTGTTTTACACTATTCTACAAGCTGATCGACTTCTGCACAAAATGCAACCCTGATATAATGTGTTGTTATTGCTTTTTTAAAACTTTTCATAAACTTATTAGATCAATGATTGCATTTTCTAAAGAAGTTTAACGGCTTGTGAGTTAGTGTAAAGCAGCTATTAGACATACTTTGCTCAAAAATATATACTTTTAACAGCAGATTTGTATTCTTGCGAAAAATTAGACAAATTATGTTTTTTTGTTAAAAATAACTACAAACTCTATGCAATTTTGGACAACCAGAATTTTGTAGCACAAATTTAGAAAATATATGAAAATATACTGAATTTCAAGTAATGTTTTAGAGTGTAGTTAGAGTTGTCTTCTGCGATGTGGCAGAAATATTATTACTTTCTGACACTGAAGGGGAATTTCTTTTTAGTTTAAAAATAATTTTGTTTAAATTTTAATTTTATAATTGAAAATTGTCGCCAGCTGTTGTCATGTTCTTGTTTCAAAACTAATTAAAGAGCTGCCATTCAACATTACTGCTAATAAGAGTTGATTTTTATCTTAAGTGTTCCCTATTTTTTTAAGAATAAAAAATAAATAAATAAAATATTGAATATATAAAATCTTTAAGATGCTTCTTTCTTTGAGTTATTAGTGTAATGAGGCATGGATTTTTTTAATAACTTACGTTTCCATTATGCCGATGTTTCTATACAAGAACACAAATGTGTATCTTTTCTTCTATTTGTGGTTGAAAGAACAATTGAAGCAAGTTCACTTTCAAGGTCTCTTAAATGTTTGAAATGAATAATTTATCTCCCTTTTTAGTTATAAATATGAATTGAAACGGAATTTAGTTATTTTTTTATCCATAACAATAAAAATTTTATATAAACATTTTAGCTGTGTCTCCTTTTGTCTGTAATTATTTTAAAATTATTTTATAGACAACTCTTTTTCCTTGACATTATTAATTTTTTATATTGAAGTCTTAATAGTCCAGTAGATAGACAAAGAAGTAGACACATTGATCTGCTACGTTTAATTGGCATTACGACGTTTCAATAAAATGGAATTAATGAAGATCCAATAATTTGACGTCATAAGTTTAAATTGTGCTGAAGAAAAGTCAAGGGAATTTATTAATACATTTCAACAGTTTGTTTATACGAAAGTATCTCAAAAGTACTTTTCATATGGGATATATGTAAATATTTATCACAAACAATTGGCGAATAGGTTAATAGTAAATCAAGGCAATTCATATAATTTAAAAGTTCTCCCTTCAAAATAGCGAAGTATTATTAGTAATCAACGACATAAATCTTTATTGAATAAAATTTGCAACATGAAGATGTGTTGGAAAATATTCTTAAGTTAAATTTTTTTAAGATGGTCTATTTTATACTAGGACACTGTTTCAGTGTACTTCGCATAATTTTGCTTCTTCGTACTCTTTTTTGCAGCATCAACAAAATGCGGTTAGTAAGGAAGTCGATTAAGAAGAACCTTTAGTTAGGAGAGATGAATGTATGTTTATTCTGTTTTGTATTTGCTATTTGTCAAATGACAAAAACAATAAATACATACATATATTCATATATAAATTCCTTTAACTCCTTATGAAGCGCAGGACCATAACTGCCCGTTTGTAATATGGAACTTTGTCACTGCAATTCTTACTTGGTAGTCGTAAGGGGAAAGAGAAATTAAAAGAAGAACATGTCAGTGACAGTATTTTGGTGCTTCTCGGATATAAATTTGCTTTTTGCCTCTTCATACACGCGATTTTTTTAAAAAAGCAGATATTAACAGTGCTTTTACACAATATCACCCAGTTCTTTTCGTGTTTTTTGCACAACTAAAAGTTTTTTGAAATTAAAAATTCTAGCTACACAGAAAAATAGCATGAAAAAAGTTGATAGTATATTGTTCATATATTTTGTTAATTTATAAATAAAAAACAGAAACCTTTTTATTCGCAGTATGAATTTAGTTTTTAATAAATACATTTTTGAAATCTAAGTTGCCTTGAAACAAATTTTGAACTGTTTTTTGTAAACAAATTCTAAAAGGTTTTTTTTATTTATATAAAGTAAAAATACATTTACAATAGTCTGTTTGGAAGAGTTGTGCCTAGTACAACAGGCTATAAATGTTGAATACTGAATTTTTTAAAATATTTTTTTAAAAGAAATATGAATTCATTTACGTAAAAGTTCCTAGCTGGACTGAAAATAGTTTGGAAAAAAATTATCATGTTCTATTCATAGCATTTATGAAAAAATTCCTTGGATATAAGTAATATTTTTTCTGTGTACATACTTTTTAAACTCTACACTGGAAGAATTTCGCTTTATAGATCCAATGAAACAATTTCCTTGGATTTTTTCACAAATCAAATGAAATATTTCACAATTCTTATGAAATTTCGCGAATATTGTGAAAGAATTTCATTGGAATTGCTTAATTAATTTTCATAGTTTCGTTAGAAAATTTCATTGGATTTATGCCAACAACATTTTGCCGTTTTATGAAAAATCCTTTAAGTTTGGCCAAAATATTTTAATTGATAATTAAAATTCTTTAAATATACATATACTATAAGAAATTAAAAAAAATGCTTGTTCTAGAATGTCATAATTTCAATGAAATGTATTTCACTACTAATTAATGTAATAATTTAATGTAATAAGTTCATTAAAACAAAGAAATAATTTCATTAAAATAATGAGAGAATGTCATTAAAATAATGACAGTGTTTCATTAAAATAATGAAGTAATTTCATTAAACTGATGAAACACTGTCAATGAAATAATGAAATAATTTCACTGATATAATGAAATATATTCATCAGCTTGGTGAAATTATTACATTAGAGCAATGAAATTATTTGAAAAATTAAGTTGACGTTAATTTTTCCCTTGCTCCTTGGAATATTAATCATGCCCAATTCTTTCTGAATATAACGTTACAAACCTTAGCCTAATAATCAATTTAGGTTCACAAAGCAAATACGTTCGAAATAATGATATTAAGAAATTATTTTATATATCTAATGAAATTTTCATTAAAATAATGTTAACAAAACTTGTTTCATTAATCCAACGAAGCGTGACGTTGGTTGAGTTTTAATGAAATTTTTTATTGGATTAATCTCAAAATTCACAGAATTTATGAACAAAATTATTTCAGTGTAATAGCAATTTTTAAGAAACCATATATTTCTTTCATATTATCTTCCCTGCAAAGCCTGTTGGACTAAATGGTCCATTGTAGTGATTAATAACGTGGTTCTATTTATGCATACATGGACCACGCCGAAACAAATGTTCGTTCTAGAGGAAGACATGTAGTGCTGTAAAGAATTTTGATCGCAAAATCACCATAAATCACTACTGTTTGTTTGTAATTAGTATTCTATTTAGTTTATTATTTGTGGTGGCAAAAGTGAAAATTAGAAAAATTTCAATTGCTAAAACACTAAAGGTATGTAGCGCAAATATATGATTGTTCCTAATAAATAAGGACAAAAAACACCCCACAAAGTTCTTAATAACCAAACGAGCTTAAGTATGTATGTTTGGAAAAATCGCCACATTTTTTCAAAAATTAATTGGTTTAATTTTAGTCATTAAATATTTGGCTTCATGGTGGAAAGGTATAGCTCTGATTCTGAGATCGTGGTTGATTTCTAATAAATATATATACAGTAAATAATTTGGTTTTGTCCTTCTAATTATTACATGCTTTGAAAATCCTTTCTCAATAAAAATAATTAAGTTAATTGAAAAATTAAATTGAACGAACTTAACTAAATATATTTGCATTAAAAGTATATAGTAAAGGCCCAGGCCACATGGGCACGTTTTTGCAAAATTTGCATCAAAGGCATTTTGGGTTTATTGTCATTGTGACATAACTAAAATTGTTTAAAAAATTTTTGGTGTTTCTCTAACCTTTGATTTCCGAATTTTTGCTCTTTTTACACTTTTGAAACAGCTTTACGGTGCTTCTGTTCATTTGGTTGTTGTTTAAAAGGGGAAGAAATCATAGATTATCGAACTATAAAGGAATCGCTAAGTTAAATGCAATTCGCAAACTTTTAGAGAAAATATTAACTGATATGTCCTTATGGTTTTCGGAAATTAGGTTCCACAGCTACTAATATTTTAGCACTAACAACTTTTGTGAAAGTTTCATACAAAATAAGCAAACGGATGTTATCTACACAGATTTTATTAAAACGTTCGATAAAGTTAACAACAATGTTCTACTTTAACTATTGTCCATTTTTGTAGACCTACATATACTATATAACTAATTATTAAACTAAATGTTCAGCTTGAGGTCTGGTTTTAAAATTGGAAAAACCTAGATTTTCATTAAGTTTCATTTGATTTGTATTGTCCCGATATTTTGATCAACATCGTTGATCATCATCAGGGGATATTTTCAAAAACAAATGGTGTATTTATACAAATATTTTTAAAGGTTAATTTTATTATCACTGTCTTCTTTCGTAAGAAAAACAAAAATCTTTTTATATATGTATATACCATTTGTTTTTGAAAATATCCTCCGAAGATTATCAACGATGTTGATCGAAATATTGCGACATCGAAATAATGCAACAAAACTAGAAATGAGGTGGTATTGTACCTATCAAAAACTTGGTCCCTATTTTGATCTCAGTACTTTTTACGGCCGAAATTTTTGGATAGGAATATACATTTATGTTTTTGTGCGGATCTGTTTCCTTCTAAACCTCTTGTAAATTTTTTAATATCATCCCAGCTTTGTATAAAGCTACCACCAGTATTACCTAATCTCTGATAAGACGTGTAAAACAATACAATTTCCACTCATTTAAAACTGATACAAATCTCTAATTCTTTTTAAGAAAAACTGTTTTACGGCTGCACATTGTCTTACATTCCAGGTCACACCTGTGTTACACAATAAAAATGTATATTTTTTGTTAAAAAAAATGAATGAATTTCATAAATTCAATAGCGAAAGAACAACAAATCAGTTGCAATTAGGCATGCAAGTTACACACTTTTTTCAAGACAAAGTGACGGATTTATAAACAATAAATAACCAAAAGGAATTTATACGTACATGAACAAAAAAATAAATAAATCGTTCTTTTTTTAAAAACTCAATGCCACCCAAGTTCAAAGAAATAAATTTATAATAAATTCTCACACTATTGGAAAATTATCTCAAATATTAATAGATGGTTTCATAATGGTGCAAAAAGTAGAAAAAAAAATATCCAATCATAAGGAGAATCATATATAAGCAGGGAAACCGGAAGTATGCTTTCAAAAATGTGTTTTATGCGCATTAAATATGCACTAAAAACTTAAAAATTTGCTCCCAAAATGTAAAAAAATATCCCCTTAAAACTTTTGCATTTCGTTTATAATTTATATAATATTCATTTCTGATACCACGAATTAAGAAGATACATTGTTGGCACGCAATAAGGGCCAAGAAGATAACGTCCACGGACATTATTTCCACTTCAAAAAGGAAAAAACTTAATACAATATTCCGTTGTAAATATTTCTTTCCCCATGCCGGTTATTTCTTTAATTTTCATACATTAGTACTTAAAACAAGTTTTATCTGATAAAAAAAAATTATTGGCATATGGTTCAGCTGTAGAGAGTATGTTTTACATCCGGGAAGCCCTGGTTCGTATCCCAGCCATGTAAACATATTTTTATATTTTATTTATTTTTGTCTTTTGAAATAATTTTGTTATCAATATAGCAGAATTCTTTATCACAGGAAATTGAAAAAAAAATTTAATACCGTGATTTTTGTTATCAAAAACGATACTTATTTATTTCTGTGTAGTCAAAAATCTAAACTCTGCGAAGCCACTATTCGACATACCCAGAAAAGACAACAATAAATCCCGTCCAAAATCCGGCTACACTTTAAAATATTACTTCAAACTTACGACCATATATTGTCTAAATATGTGTTGAAAATTTCCCCTTGTCTGAAATTACATCGATTTTGTAGTTATTTTATTAAAGAAAAAAACCTTTCAAATTAAACATATTTAGTCCAAGCGGAAAAAATTTAACATAAAGTATAAAACAGCTATGGCTGAATGGTAGATACGTCAGACTATCGGTCAGGAGGTTGTGGTTCAAACCTGCACGCAGCCAATTGCTTTTTTTAGTAAAAACATTTTGTTCAAAAATAATAAGTGTGTAATTTTAGGTCGGTAATAATCGGTAAAGTGTTGCTGACTATTATCGACCTAATTTTCAACAGAAGTGTTTTAGAGTGTATGTAGTCAATCTTCACTCCGCAGTACCATTTCCTTGAACTTTATTCGCATTTTTGTAATGGTCATTGTATCCTTTTTAACGTGGAAGTAACGTCCATGGCCACTATTTCATTGGACTTATGGGTACGGGAGTCGATTTAACAATCCCTGGCTTTTCCGTATACAAAATGTTGGACACCAAGACACCAAGACATATTTTGCAGTTCCTATTAAGAACAAATCAACAAAATCGCATAAATAGATTAAATATTTGCAAAACGCGACTATTCTAGTCCCGCTATTTTTCTATGAACATTAAACATAAACTTGGAATAAATCAATATAATAAGGAAAATTTTTTGAAATTGGGGAAAATACATTAGAGTAAATTTAAAATAGCAAAAGAAAAATTTTTTATATGTTGGAAATTTTCTATATGTTTGTTTGTTTTTTTTTTTGTAAATATGCATATTAAAATTTAAAAAAGCCCAAATATGCTGGAAAACAGCGAAATATGCCACAAAAAATATAAAAAATCCTCTAAATATGCGACTAAGTGTAAAATATGCAAAAGCAAGCTGTAAAGGGTAAAATATGCACTAACAAATCGATGCCAAAGCTCTTAAAACGTTCTGAAGCGTATAAGTATCTTATTCGGTATTGTAGCAAAACCGTCGGCGAAGTAAAAGAACTAATGGAATGGCTATACAGCTTAAACAACTCATTGCCTCTACTTTGGACCAGAGAGGCTTGCAGCTTTGCTGTCCAAAAAACGCGCAATTGCAGAGTTCTAAATGAATTAAGCTTGCTATCTCTCTCCCACTTCACCACCTGTGCTCTCTACACTATCCCTTTCCCAAAGAAGGTAAAAAATTAATTAATTAGCTGGTAGGCATTAATTGCCTGATTGTGTTACTTTTCTTTAAAAATACATCACACAGGAAAACACATGCAATAGCATATTTGCGGTTTGCCTGTATATAAGTAACAATACGCTTTTGTAGATAAAAATACAATTCACATTGTACTCTTATAACTTGTAGCACAATTCAGAGGAAAATCTTACAAATCATGAAATGGCCTCAAATTTCATAGAAATAAATCTGCCAAATCATGATGGCTTTGTTTGTCTATGCATTTCTGTACTGATATGGTTTGCTAATATTTAGTGTACAAAAAAATACTGCAAAGTATTTTCAACAGATCTAATTTTAATAAGCAAAAGGTAGAAAAGGAGGAAAAAAATGAAAAATAAAGCTGCTTAAAAGATATTAAAAAAGTCGCACAATGATCATTTACTTTTTCTGCTATTAGATTCAAATAACATTTTATATTTTAAACTAAATTTAAGTATTGGCATGCATATTCACGTCATATATTGCTGTCCAAGAGAATGTACGGTAGCACCACTTACTGCCCAATCCTAAAAAACGGATTGAAATATATTTGGTCTAATATTGATAGTAGAACGTCAAATAATTGGTCTGAGCTGTTGACATATTATAAAAGAATGTATTGTTAGTAGTCTTGATAACATTGGACGGCTTCGGACATGATTGACGTTTATTCGGTGGATGATAGAGGATTATTTGGTATAATCCTCCATCATCCAACAAATCCACGTCAAACACTGGCCTCTCGCGTACATGAACCAACCTATTTTTGGCCTGAATCAAGCCTGAGCTAGCCATATTTATACTTATTTAATCCTGGAGCAGACTAGAATTAATGTTTTTAATACTTAGCTAAATTTAATATATTTACTTACTTCTTTAAATTTAAAATATATTCTTGTACATTATTGGTATTGAACATGGGAAACTTATTGCAACATTGCATGATTGTAAACCAACGCCTTAGACAACTCAGCCACATCACAGAGAAAAAAATAGACAAGCATTATGTTCAATAAATCAATGGTATTGAAAAAAATTTGAATTTCAATAACATTTGTCATTAACTTAATACAATATTTCGTTGTATGTATTTCTTTCCCACGCCTGTTATTTCTTTTCTTTTCATACATAAGTACTTAAAACAAGTTTTATCCCATAAACAATAATTGGGTTATGGCTCAGCTATAGAGAGCAAGCTTTACGTCCGAGAAGCCCGGGTTCGTATCCCAGCCATGTCAACATATCTTTTGCAATAATTTTGTTATCAATATAGCGGAATTCTTTAGCACAGGAAATTAAAAAAAATTATTGAGTAGCGGGCGTTTTTGTTATCAAAAACGAAACTTATTTTTTCTGTGCAGCTTATAAGGAATGACAGCTAAAAGCTAACATACAGACATGAAATTACTATAATAGCAGCTCAGAGAGTACTGAAGCGATTAAGATTTTCGTACTTGATTCAAGGTTTTTTTTGCTTGATTTAAGAATTTTATACTCATTTGAAGAAATTCCAGGATTGATTTTCTTAAGTAATCCCATATTGGGAATTTTATTTTTATTAGAATTTAGATTTGTAGACAATAAGTAATCAGTTGACTGCTTAAGGATATATAATTCAAACGAGCATAAAAAGGCGGAAAACTACTGTCTACTTTTTTCTTATTTCTTAAATTTTTTACGTTTTCACTTTTGTTCTTTTTGTGCAATGGCATGGTTGTTCATTTAGGTGTGCTGAGTCCAATCGAAGCATTCGGTATTCGTCACTAGTTCTTAAGTACGAGTCGTACTTAAAATAAGAAGAAAAAAACTTAAAAGTAGTAGGACTTTTTCTTTCTGTGTGACAATGGGCCTTATCACTGTATTCACTCGAATAATGTTTGCTCGATTAATCGAATAATTAAAGTCAAATAATGGAGGATCAAACAAAAAATTTTAATTTCGAGCAAAAATTTATTCGAGTAATTTAGGTCGATTAATCGAATAAATCGATAAAAAAATTTTATGTAAATTTTCTTCTTTTTAATGAGGTTTTGTAGATTTCTTACTAAAAAGTGGAATTTTTTTTTAATTTATATGAAATTTGCTATTCAATTCGACCGTTATATCATACTAATAGTCCGCATGATCAAAAAATTAAGTAAATAATGTAGCAACAATAGTAGCAACAATAATGTTTTTTAAAAAAATTCGAAAATATAAACATCAAACAAAAATTATTTGAAATAAAGAAGATATTTCGAGAGCAACTAGTTAACTAGATGTTTCGTAAAATATCGAATGTAATGTTCGGAATTATAAAAGCCTTAAGGTACGGTCACACTTGGCAAATATTTGCCGAAAAAAAACGTAACCCACAGACAAGTTAAAATTGTATTTCCTTTAATTACAATATTTTTTTTTAAATATGACTTCGCATTTATTAAAAATAATATAAACATAGTTTTTTGCAGCATAACTATTAAATATTTCCTGGCGCAAAATTTTCTCAAAGCGCGACATTTGAATAGTGGAAAATAAACTATTTTAAAGGATCAGCTTATGATCCTATTTATGTAGAAATTTCGTGTTTTCTTTTGTTTTTATTATTAAAATATATACCAATAAAAATAACAGTTGGAAAAATTAATAACTTACGACTTATAAATATATAAAAATGCGAAAAAACTTTTTTGTTTTATTTTTGTCCACAAAAATGTACAAAAAACCGATTAAATTCAAACATTTTCCGATTAACTCGAATAATTTTTAGCAGTAAAGCTTACTCGAATAACTCTAACGAAATAAAAGTTTTACTCGATTGGTTGATTAATTTAAAAAGCTTAATTTCGATTAATTGATTAATCGAACAATCGAAAATTCGATTAAAATGAATGCCCTAATATTCAGCCAATGTGGTATTTTTTATTGGGAGTCTACAAATGACTTCTATTTATGTTACGCTTTGTGCTGGGAATTGGAAAATTGGTTTGCTTTCCTTCGCTGAAACCGGAAGGAACGACCAGTTGAGGAAGTTTATTGCACATAAGAATATTTCGACTAAAAACTGTTTTTTTCTTGTAATTTACTATTAACCCTAAGTGGATGATCTGTTAATAAAGTATGTTTCTTACGTAAATCTTTCAGATTTTTCCTTTTGGACTATCTGCCGTCTTCAGTGCTTTCTTTCGAAAAAATTTAAATAAGTGGTTTTGTAGGCGTTTTATTTGTTTTTTCCATCTAGGAAGCCAAACGGTAAGACCGGTCGGTACCTTGTTGAAATTTTGAAAGTGTCTCACTGACGATTGGGAAATTCAAATAATAATTTATTTTTTGCACTTTGGGAGAACAGGGTATTCCCATAAAAATCCATTTTTAATTTCCGTATATCTGCACAACTACGTTAGTAAAAATTGGTGGAGGCGTTCTTATTGCCGTATTAAATATTTTTCCTTGTGAACGTATTGAATTTCAACACAGTGATAATATTGAATTTGTTGCCGTCAAAATCAAACTTACAATTTATTTGTTTATTACTTGCTCCTACATACCAAAAAAAAAATCGCTAAAAGTCGCCAAAATCAATATTATGTAGTTTTTCTTAATATATATATTTGATAATAGATTAATTTTTATATAATACTTTTTAATATAAATTTTTATTAAGCAATCGTATATAAATTTAGCAGAAAATCGCCAAAAGTAGAAATAAAATCGCCAAAAACTATTTTTTGTAAATTTTTTCATCCAAATTCAAAACACATTAATGACTATAATTAATACAAGAAAAATCATCAAAATGAAATTTTTTTAATTTCTTGCAAGCAAGTTTTAATGGGACTTATTTTTGAAAATACTCTTTCAACAAAGTAATTTTCCGGAATACCAAAAATTTTCAAGTTCGATTTTGTTAAAAAATTAGCCATAAAAATCGCCAACAAGTTTATTTATCGCCAGAAAAATCGCCATGTAGCCAAATAAAAAATTTAGACGCCAAACAAGTTGAAAAATCGCCACATTTGGCGAGAAATCGCCATATCTGACAGCCCTGCTACATACCTCCTAATTCATCTTCTGATCTTTATCATGCACACAGCTCCGCAATTAACATAGCTCTGCAGGAAACTGAACCGTCTGATATATTTTTGGTACTTGGAGACTTTAACCTTCCAAATATATTGTGAAATAAACCTTACAAACTTAATTATTTAATTCCGATGGTATCAAATGTATTTATTCGATCACTACTTGACTCTTCCAAATTAACCATGTCCGCAATACATGTGGGAGACTCCTGGATCTCGCTTATGTTAATCAGCCGATGGATATACACTTACAAAAATGTCTTTCCATCACTTATCCTGAAAATCGCTACCATCCTACAATAGATGTTGAAATTTATCTACCATCAAATAAAACAGCACTGTCTTTAAATAGTTGCAAACATAATCTCAACAAAGTCTACTGCTTCTCTCGTGTGAATTATACAAAACTTAATTATTTATTATCTAATTTCAACTGGGATAATATACTTTCTGGAAATAATTTCGATTACAATAGAGAGGCTCTCTGAATATCATGTGGGTAAGTCTTAGAAAAAAATTTCAGAAAAATCTTAGAGGTATAGGAGGGGTGAGGCGTGTACCCCCATACAAAGTAATTATGAATTTTCCTTTATCTTCAGAACTACAATATTGACGCTCTTTAAATTGAATGTAGGTAGCTTTTAGAATAAAGTGCAGTTTCCTATAAAATATTGGGAGTAATATAAGGGGGAGACGGCTATCCCCCATATCAAGTAATTATTAGTTTTTCTATATCTGAAGAACCACCAAAGCGGGACTCTAATTTTTTTTTATAGGTTGAACTGGGAACAAATTGTGCTTTTCAACAAAAGCCTGGTGATATAAGAAGAGGGAAGACTTCCACCAACAATGCAAAATAATTTCGAATTGTCCTAGCCTCAGCCGGTGTGCTACGCTACCCCATTATTATGAATATATAGGAAATTTAATAGATAATTATTTTTACCCCCACGTCTTCTCTCCTATGCCACCAGGATTTTGTTTAAAAACGAAATTTGTTCTCAGTGTTAGGCTACACATAAAATTAATAGTCTGGCTATGCTGGCTCTGTCACGGTTTTCATTAGTTACTACTTTGAGTAGAAGATACACGAAGAAAGAACAGTGTTTTTCAATATACATTTTTTTATTTTATTTCATTGTGATGGGTGTGGTGAAGTTCACCGGGCGGTCTAGTCTGATTACAAAAGTAGAAAATAGACATTGAGTATCAGGTCAGGTATATGCTGCTAATGACCGATTCATAACTTCTAGCTCTAGACTTTATTGATATCTGACGTCAACCGGTAATTACATTGTACAACACAAAAAAAAACTACGGGATTCTGTAAACCGGTTCTGGTGGAGGAGACAAAAAAATACACGTATGTTGGCGATTTGCAAGATCACATCGGAATTTATTTTAGGGGGGTTAAAGTTTTGCCCTTTTGGCCTGATCGTGCAGCATATCGATACATGAAACTATGTGCTCTTTACATCTGACATGTAGGTTATGTTCAGCAACTTCGTAGAAAATGTTAGAGAAAATATTGTTTTAAAACACATTAACCCTCTAACTCCCCCACATAACGGTCATTTTTGGCTCTTTTCTAACAAATCCTAAAAAACACCCCTTAAAAGGGGGATTGCTGGGATAAAATGCTCTACGAAAATGTTAGCCATAAAATTTTACTATAGACTTTCAAAGACAAACAAGCTCCAGACTTAACTTGTTCGCCTGAAATCATTGAAAACTTCAACTATGTTTAAGGGTTAACTTCATACTTATTCACAATTAGTACTCGGCATATGAAATCTTCTGAGTCTTACATTTAAGATATTGGATGTGTTGAGCACTTTTATGAAATACACCACAAGAATTATTTTTCTGGATCAGATTAACCCTCTATCTCTTCGCTTTATGGATCTTTTTGTACATTTCTAAAAAATGGGCAAGAAACTCCCCCTTAGCGGCAATATAGGGGCTGAAATGTTCCACAAAAATATTTGCCATACATTTCTACTATGGGTGTTTAAAGAAACCCAACCTCTGGACTTAGCTGCGGCGCTAGAAATAATTAAAAACTTGAAATGTGTTTAAGAGTTAATTTAATACTTATGCACAAGTCGTACAAGGCATAGAAAATCTTGTAAGCCTCACGTTTAAGGTATAAGATGTGTTTACCTTTTTTATGTACAAGAACACGAGAAACATTTATGAACAATGCATTTCCCCGCTATATCGCCGCTGAATGGGAGAGTTTTGTAGCTTTTTTAAAGAAATGTACAAAAAGGCCGGCCTATAAAACGAAGAGCTACAGGGTTAAAATGTTCCAGCAAAATGTTTGCCATAATATTTCATTTCATTTCTGACTAAAGCTAAGAGAGCAATCTCTCCGCCTCGATGCTACATCAGACGTCGTTTTGATATCTTTCCTTTTTAGTCAAAAGTGATTTCAAGATCGGCCCCTCTTTCGTTTCAGTTCCTGGCGTTTATGTATATTCAGCATGGATTCCAAGTCGTCGCTGAGGCTATCTACGTTGTGACTAATATTTATTAAAGAAAGGATTGGTATCATTATGAAACACTCATATTTAAATTTGAGTACTCTCTGAAAATGCACAAATCCACAACTCCCAAAAAAGGTGTACGGAACGACACCATACTTTCGATATAGATGCACATAGGTCCAAAGCGTATTAATAACAAGTGGCCGCAATAGAGCAACAACAACTGGCATTCACCAATCTGTCATGTTAAATGCATACATAAAAAGTTGTTGTTTAGTTTTTTTACATAGAGTTTGACACTTTGGTGTAGTCAGCTGATGATCATTTTTACTAATAGGGCCACCTGGTATCAATTCGCCTTGCATAGGTCTTTCGTAGAACACCCCTACTTAAAACAATTGAAATATTTAAGCAGAGATTTAATTTCATGACGGATCTGCCAATATATTGCATTAAATCCACACATAATATTTTTGTTTGTTTGTAGTAGTTAGTCAAAACTGTTCATGTGTGAATATGTTTGCTAAATAGTGCTTACAATAAATTTACAAACACCTGCCAATTCAGTGCATTTAACACAAGATTTATTTTTTTTATTTAGATTTTAGGCTTAATTTAAATTTGTTAGTTGAACACCAAAACTAATTTCATATTACAGTCTAGTTAATCTGGGATTTTAACGTTTCAATTAAAAATATTTTTTTTAATTAAATCATTTCAAATTTTTGGTTAAATGTCATAGAAATAGATAAACGCGCGTTTGATATTTAAATCACACTTAAATCACGCAATATGCAAAAAGAGTTAAATAATTAACACACTGGCGGTTTGAAGATTTTTTTTAAAACTTAAGTGTGTGTCTAAAAGGTAACATAACCCAGCAAAAACTTTGCTTACTGGTAGGCAAAGAAGTATATCAGGATTCAAGTCATAACTACTTACAATTTGACTCGATAACTATTTATTTTTGTTTGAGGAGCCCAAAAAAAAGGGTACCCTTTACAAATTTATTTGCATTACCACAGCAATTAACTAGCTATTATTTGGCTTACTTAAAGCTAAAAAATAAGTACACTGAAAAAATTCCATGCATCATATGCACGAAAACGCTCGTACAAATTACGATATATTTCGTAATTTCGCTCCACAAAATTATTTCGTAAAATATACGGAATGTACGAAAATAATCAAAAAATAAAATTAAAAAAAAGTATGGCTCAACCGCGCCACGAACTCGCAATCTTCATATTTCAAGTCATGTACTCCACCCACTGAGCCACTTTCTACTTAGTTTTATTTACTTACATCTGAAAAATACGTCAATTAATAAAAAATATTTTAATTTATTTTTTTTGTTTCAAATATAATTTTTAACAAGGAAAAATATTTACGAAAGATATTCGTTACTTTCGTGAATTAAAAAAAATATTTTTCAAATGTTTTTTTCGTAATATATACGAAAGTTTCGTATATTTTACGAAAACAGTTTTTTTCGTAAAGTGTTGCATGGATTATTTTCAGTGTAGTCAAATAAACAAATACAAATTATAAAACAAAATATGTTATACACGTTATGTTATATATGTTATATTTTTTCAATTCAATTTTATTTTTTAATGTTATTTTTTTGACCCATCTGGGATACGAACCTGTGCTCGTTCAGATATTAAGACAAGTACTTTACCCACTCAGCTATTGTTGACTTATAAGTTTAAGTGGCAAAAACTAGTTTTCATATACAAACACATGTGACTTAAAAAGTGGTTGTCTACTTATTTTATTAATATATATCAACAAATTGTAACTACTTTCAGATAATGATAAAAATACGTACTAATTTTACTAAAAACTAAGTAGTAGTTCTAATTTTAAGCATAGTAATAAGATAAATAAGTACCACTCACCACTTTGTAATCTATTAATAAAGTACTACCGATTACAAAAATGACAAAAGTTTTTGCTGGGAATAGAGTGACGGGCGTAACCGGGTACACATAGGAAATGTGTGAATAGCACAAATTTAGTGGCCCTTTGTTTTTAATTAAAACCACAGGACATAATACTAGACATACTAGAGTGGTCGTAAAAATTTAAATTTGGATTTCTTCAAGCGATAGGTATTTATACAAAACTACCCTACAAAATTTTCAGGTCAATCATTTGAGATTAAGGCGTGTCGCACCGCGCGCCCACCAAATTGAGAGAAAATGCTCTCTTTCTGCTTTTATGTCTCAAATTAATAAATATAGTATTTACAAAAAATTTTCTTCAAAAAATTGTTATCTGTGAAGTTTCCAACAGCTTTTGCCTTTCCGACTTTTATCTGTATCGCTTATTTAACAAAATAAACTATCAGAAAAATTTTAGGTGAAAAAAATCGCGGATATTGGTAGCAAATGCACATCGGTGTTATGGCTTTTGAAGTGTGTTATTAGCGCCTTGCTATTGTCACCACAAATCATTCATTTTCACATCGTTCAGTTGTGTAGCACTCATCATTTAGGCTGGCCTCACCACCGTAGTTTTTGAAGAAGTATGCACAAAACGTTTGAGAGTTGATGTTTAAAGGGCAATGTCGTAAAATGGCCTAATATTTGTAATTATGAACAATGCATTTTATAGTCAAGGTTTTGTTTTCCTTTCAAACGTTCGACTTGACATTACACAGAAAAAACTAAATATCATTTTCTGTAAAGGAATGCAATGAAATAGTACATATTTTGTCTAGAAACGGACATACAAACAAATTTGTAAATTTAGACGAAAATATCTCAACAATTTCATTGAAAAAAACGTGTTTTTTTCAGTGAACAAATTGTTTAACTCTAGAAAACAATTTGTCGAAAAATAGTTACAAATTGTAAACAAAGCAATTTACTAAATCAAACAAAACGATTTACTAAACTTTCTGAAAAATACCAAACAATGTTTTTGTCTCAATTTATAAAACAATTAAGCTAAAAATACTAACAAATACTAAACAAAATAGTTTACTTAATCAAACAAAAATATTTACTGGATTTTTTGTAATATATCAACCAAAATTTTGTCTGGGTCATTATCATCATCCATTAGGCATTTATAAAATTTCACTTTTTTAATTGTGTTCAAGTCTGAATGTTTATCTAAAGACTTAACAAAATGGATGAGAACTAATGCAACGACATTAACTAATTGATTCACTCAAAAAACTTCAATAAACAAATTTAGTAGAATCGCATTCCTTTTGCTTTCATTGTTGTTGTTGTTATTTGTGCGTATATCGTCATCGGGGGTTTTTTTACGACGCAGTTTTTCTTGTTGTTTTTGGTGTTTGCGTGCTAAATAAGAGTCATACAAACAATTCATTGATTATGTAAAGAGCATTTACTGAAAATAAAATTTATTTTTAAACAAACTTTTGTTTAAAAAATGTTTGATGATAATTTTTTCTGTGTAGTAGTGGTTGAATAATTAATACATTAAACTGAAAACCAGGTACCCTGTCCATCGCTCACATTTGGGGGTTAATAATAATATTCGATATGTCTCAGTAGTTATTAAACATTTGTTAATGACAACGGAAATGTTTGCAACAATCAGGATTAAAAAGTTTATAGTTTAAATTGTTATTTAATCTTTTTTAAAAAAACTATAAATAAATGAATAAATATATAACAAATGTTTTTAACTATTTTAAGGTTTGTAAACCCATTATGTCAGATGGCTCAACATGTGCTGATCCTAAAAATCAAGAGAAATATATAATGGATTTTTCATGCAGCAATCCATTGGCAACCAAACGCATGCTAAAAGAATCTAGACTTTCATTTCCCAGTGGTCATTCAAGCTTTTGTTTCTTTACGATGGTCTATTTAGCGGTAAGTTCTTTTGAGCTATTCAAGTTTAATATAAATTATATTTTCATATTTTTTTATTTTAGTTATATTTACAATCTCGTATGACTTGGCATGGTTCAAAATTGTTGAGACATTTCTTGCAATTTGCTTTCATCATGATTGCCTGGTATACAGCCTTGTCACGTGTTTCTGATTATAAACATCATTGGTCCGATGTATTGGCCGGTTCAGCAATTGGCTCTTTAGTGGCTATTGTAGTGGTAAGTTTACTTCTTATTTTCAATGTAAGCTATATTTTCCTCTTTCTGATTTTATGTACAAAATAGAGATCGGTACCGCTCGTGTAATTAGCGCTTGATCATGAATGACTTTTCTTTAAATACGGTAATGAGAATGCTCTTGAGCTTAAAACGTAGCGTTAGTAACGCTTATGAGTAGAAATTTATTGTAAAATTTAGGGACGTAAAAAAGTTTAACTCTTTTAAATTATACAGCTATCAATGAATTTTAAAGTATTTAGCTTTTTTCCATACATGATCAAGCAGGTAGTGAAAATATTTGCTCAATTCACAACCTGTTGTAAGTGTTGTAGATCGTAAAAATGTTGTTGGTAATTTTCAGATAAATATGTTTCTAAGCAAATGTTTATTTGGAAATTACGAACAACACTTATACGATCTACAACACATACAAAAGGTTGCGAATTGGCCAATTATATTAGGTGTGTTTGCGCACTTTTCCAGTAATAATTATAGAGTAACTTTTGCAAAATAGCAACAAAATGTTCGTATTTAAAAGTAAACGAACGCTATGGAGTACAATTCAGTCTGAAATAAAAACACGTGGAGTATAAAGAGTTTAATACGCTACACTAAAATCCGTTTTAAGTTTTTTTGTTTATCACGTACAGATTTTTTTAATCGGCATGACTAATATGACTCCCGAAATAAGGCGAAATAATTCAAGAACGGACTGTCCGATTTGGATCATCAAAAAACCAAAACATGTATGACAAAATTATCTTTGAACTTTTGGGAAATTGGTTAGTATCGAAAAAAGTAAAAAATCATCTTTCTAAAAATTCATAAAAATGTAAAGCCGTAAAAAGTCTTCCTTTTAACTATTGTTCTTAAGGGTAGCTGTTTTACAAACAAAATAAACCATATATCGTGCAAATCGATGGATAAATGTTTATTTAGTTAGCAATTAAGTGAGGGCCAGGCCACACTGGCATTTTTAAAATGCACATTTCTGCTTTTTTGAACTAAACTTTTAAATTTTAATGTGCTGTTTCGACAATGCAAACAGCGACTTGAGTAAACAATTTGTATGAAAATCGCTCAATAAACTGACTGCTTTTCATATAAATTTTAAGAAAATAGTGCATGTTTGCATTTAATTGCTAGTAAAATCAACATGTATGCATGGATTATCATGACATCTGACTGATAATGGCTTACTTTGTTGCCCTTAAAATAGTAAAAAGGTAAAGTTTCTGCAGTTTTGCATATTTTTATGAGCTTTTAAAAAGAAAAAAATTTTAGTTTTGCATGAAAAGGCAGTTTTTTCGCAATTAATTTATGAATAACTCCGAAAGGGTTGATCAGCTCAAAACTATATTAAGAAAGTTTGAAGGTAATTTTGTCAGGCATATTTTGGCGTTTTGTTAATCAAAATCGGTCATACGAATTAGGTTGAAATATACTGATATAAGTGATGGAAAAAACTGAAAAGAGAATTTAATTTAGCGCATTAAACTCTTTATATTCAAGGACGCAAACACAGCTATTGTTTATTTTGTAAAAATTTTTAAAGCATGAAATAGTATCTTATTGCCCTTTTGCACCAGTTACTTTTGTTTAGATTTTAATTTCATTTTATTGTTTTACTTTTCAAGTTAATTCGTTATCTTAAGTCTAACCAAGTTTTATCTTAAGGTCAATTATTTAAAAATTATTTTAGTTTGCACATTGTTTGGTCGTCCGTCTTTTAGTTGCCATATCTGATACATATTTGTTATTTTACTGCATTTCACTTATCTATTCAAATATTCACCTTCATTCTAGAGTAACATGGTGCCGGATAATTGGTTTAATTGGAATACTGTTTGGCCCTCCGTCCATAGCAAATACAATTAGTTTTTACTTTTTTCCAATGAAATTAAAAAAGTTCCTTGTGCATTAAAATTAAAGGCTTATAAATAAAATTTAAATTTAAATGCGATATAAATTAATACATTTTGAATTCTTATTAAATGAAAGACGATACACGGCGATCTGCGCCAAACATTTAAAACTTTATTGGATCAATTTTTACGTGGGTGAAAGGGTACCTGAGTTACTATTAGGGAAGTCAATTAATCAGGTTTCTCTTTTAGTCGTTCGATTAATTATTTGGTTAGTTTGCAATAAATTAATTGGAATGAAGAAGTAAAATCCCAAAAATCATTTATTTTTTTTAAGATTTCATTAATTAATTTATCTATTTCAAACAGAAAGACAATTTGTAAGTATTGATTAATTAATTTACCATTGGCTTGTGCTTTTCACATGTTCATATATAATTTTATACTTAAAGCCGGGTGTCCACTGGCAAGTCACTTGCGGAAGAACTTCTGCAAGTAATTGCTGAAGTGTTTCCACTCAAACCGAAAATTGCGGAAATCTGCTTCCAGTAATGCGATTCTCTATTTAATTTTAGCAATAGTTGTCATTGTGAGAAAATTTAGCAAGCAAATTGTCGATTTTGCTACTCTGTAACATTTTTAACAATATTTGCTATTGTTTAACTAACAACAATAATTTTTTATTGTTAATGAATAGACAAGCAACGAGTAAGCTGTTCAGACGTAGCACGTACTTTATGCCAACAATTAAAGTTAATTTTCTACAAAAATATACAAATATATAAAACATTTACGTTTAAATAACTGTATTTGTATTACTTAAGCATTTGATTTAACACACAAATAACGAAATTATTAAAAACAAATTTCTGCACACTGTTTGGCAATTACAAATTCATTTGTTTTTGTTATATTCCTCTTTGCGCTTTCCGTTTATTTCAACAAAGATGCCACATGATGTCAGTTGTAAACAATGTTGTTGACAAAAACTCACAGAATCGTAAAATCGTTAGTGCAAACAACTCAAGAGGTTGACAATATAACAACTGTTTTTATTGCAGAAGTAGTTTGTAGAACTTATTACAACGAATTTGCTGTAAGAAATTGCAGACATGTTTCAACACGATGTGAGTACGGCTTGCAGTAGAGTTTGCTTTTTTTACGAACGACAGTTAAAAAATGTCTTGTGGTAAAATAAGATTGTAAGCTGCCATCGCAGCATATACAATTAAAAAGAAAAAACGCTATAACTAAAAAACTCCAAAATGAAAAAAAATGTCAAAACGAAAAAGCACCAAAATGAAAAAATCGCTTAAAGGAAGAAAGCACCAAAATTTAAAAAAATCGCTAAAACACAAAAAAATCACCAAAACAAAAAAGATCGCAAAAAAACTTAAAAAACTACAAAATACTGAAAAAAGGCACTAAAAACTAAAACCTTCATCGGTAAAACTTAAATATCGTCAAAAACGAAAAAATTCCCAAAAAATTTGAAAAAAATCACCAAAAACGTAAAAGCGTGATAATACAAAAAAAAGCGCCAAAAACCGAAAAAGCGCAAAAAACCGAAAAAATCGCTGAAAAAGTGTCAAATCGAAAAAAAAATCGCTAAAACTAAAAAAATCACCAAAACCAAAAAAAGTCCCCATAACAGAAAAAACCGCCAAACTGAAAGAAGCGCCAAAACTAAAATAAATCGCTAAAACTAAAAATTTTGTCAAAAAGCGAAAAATAACCGTTAAAACAAAAACAAAACGGCAAAATAAAAAAATCACCAAAGCTAAAAATCGGCAAAATAAAACAACAAATTTCAAAAAAAAAAGAAAAATCGCTAAAAAAAACACCAAAATTCAAAAGCGCCAATCCATTTTATTTTTGTCCATATTTATAAATTTGGAAAAGAGCTTTAAAAACACAAAACAAAACTGAGAAGAGAAGATAATACCACAAACCGTTTACCCGATGTATAACCGACTTCTTCTACACATCTTCAAAACACTTGCAGTTCACAGCAAGTCGTTCAAGTTACTTCCAGTAAGCAACAAGCACGTGTCTCCACATAATTGCTGCAAGTAAATTCTGTAAGCCGTTAGTTCTGGAAGTCGACTTCTAATACTTGCTTCCATGACAAAAACTTCTGGAAGTCACTTCTGGAAGCAACAACCACAAGACAACTTGCTAGTGGACACTCAGCTTAATAATCAAGGTAAAAAAAACTTTGACGAAAGTAGAACAATAAAAGTGAAAAATGGGATTGAATCTTATTCATTTATTCCATCGATTTTCATAAAATCAAGCTTATTTTATTGTTATTGTTAATAAAAATGGTAAGTTTTTGCCAATTTCGATTTTTTTATAAATTTAAAAAAAAATAAAAATTTTCCAATTTTGCATAAATAAAATATATTTTTCATCATTGCCGTCTGAATAATTCTGAAATAATTGTATGTTAGAAAAGCTTAAAGGTGGTTTTATTCCCTGTTTTATAATGTTTTTTTTAAATTAAATTAGACTAGCCGTTCCCAAGTTATGATGAAATCGGTGTAGCAGCCTCTTGAAAAATTCCTAATGTTAGAAAAAAAAAACGTATCCATAGAATTTTAAATTTCGACTGTTTTTGTAGTTAGGAGACCATAACAGATTAAAAAAATATAGTGGCGATCAAAGGTCATCACAAAAGTTTAATTTTGTTGCATAGTGTAAAGTGTGATTTATTTTGTTAAATGAAGGTACTTATGGCATTTGCCAGTTCATAAATACTTTTAATTATATTTAACAAATTATATAATAAAACGATGCACTACAAAAGTTGAAGAACATTTTTTACTTGCTATCAGATTTTCTATTTCTTTGGGATAAATTTAATCTACAAAAGCTTATTTTAAATTATTTCTATCATTAAAATAACACTTTCATCTTACTGGAAATAAAAACTAAAAACGTCAAAGGCCATTTCGAA
This sequence comes from Panzeria rudis, assembly GCA_956483635.1. NCBI lineage: Eukaryota > Metazoa > Arthropoda > Insecta > Diptera > Tachinidae > Panzeria > Panzeria rudis. The sequence goes on along the minus strand of OY101450.1, from coordinate 95,104,419 downwards.
TTACAACTATCAGCATGCCGGCTATGTACGTTTACAAGATATTACAACTTCGTCAACAACAGGAACAGGTAAAACAACAGGAGGAATCAAAAAGTCAAATTGATCATAATTAACATAGACACAATTGCACCAAGCGATACAAGGTTACAATTGCGACTACAAGTGTTAACAGGAGCGTGTTATACAACTGAGAAAAAGTTTGATCGAATTGAATTTTTAAATTGCAAATACTAAAAATGTGTTTAAATTAATTCATATATTAATTTGGATCGAATGGGCAGATTTAAAAAACGCTTTTCTCCATGAAGATTTTTCTTTGGCTTTTGAGTTTCTTTTAGACATTAGTATACTGGGTGGGCCAAAGGTCACCATGGGGTTTAAAAATTTAGACGTTGTTTAACAATTTAGACTAATTGCACCTTATATGGGAATAACAGTACATCTTTTTTAAAATATGCCATAGTGGCGTACGAGCCATTCCTAGCTGAGCAGAACGCCTACCAGTTTTTGGTGTTCTGTCAACACTTTGCTTTACACGTTCAATATTTTCCGCAGTGTGAATTATACGTGGTCTACCGGTTCGAGGAAAATCTCTTACGGTGCCATGTTGATGGTAACCAGCGCTGCCAAATGTGCAGTTTTCACTGATTTCAGCAGTTTTTTGAAGTGATGAAAAGTTTTCCAGTTTTTTGTTAAAAAAATAAGTTTTTTACAGTTATGTCAGTTTTCTATACATTAACAATTTTAGTTTTTAGCTTTATTTCAGTTTTGATTCCTTTTTTCTTACCAAACCATTAATACTAAACTATAACTACTTATTACTGTCTTTTTTAATTAACAGTTTTAATTTTGCTATTTTGATTCCAATTTATGAAGCCATAGTTTTACCCATTTTGTTTAACATAACAGTGCCAAGGTTAACTAGTACTTTTTCAAACAGCAAGAAGGAATTCACATGCATTTTAGGTCTACGAAAGTTGTGTTTTTCTATATGATTGCAATCAGAATGATTTCAATCAAATTAATTTCATTCTTTGATTTCAAAATGATTTCAGATTTCAAACTGACATAATGTCAAGATTGCAATCTTTTGTGATTGCAATCATTTTTTGAAATCATTGATTGCAATCAATTTGATTGCAATAAATTTTTTTTTAAAATCATTTGATTTCAATCAATTTCCCTGAAATCACTACTATAGTGTAAGTCCAACAAAATTGTATAAAAAACGTACCAAAACGTAGGTTATTTAGCCATTTCATGCAGTTTTTTTAATTATCAGAGTAAGCTTTATTTCTAGAAAAATGAATATCATTTGAAGAGAACGAAGATTTTGATTCTCATTTCATTTTGATTGCAATAATTGGATTTGATTGCAATCAATTAATATAGAAATTAGTTTCAAAAAATTGATTGCAATCATTTTTATTGAAATGATTTCATGATTTGAAATTGAAATCATGAAATCAAATTTACGATTTTGATTGCAATCAAAAACTAGCAATCATTAACATGAAATCATCATGCTCTGTAAAACATATACCAAATCAAACGGTAGACCCCATAGAATTTGAAGGCATACAATTTTTTCAGAACTCTTAGCAAAATTTTAGTAATTCACAGAAAAAACAACACTTTCTTTTGGCGAAGAAAGTGTGTTAAATAAATAAATGATTGTACACTTCAAATAAAACAAAATCTTAAAAACAGAAGCAAACATTTTAATTACTATATTTATTGAATTTTGCTCCCCTTACGTTTTTAGGTTGATTCGGAAAAAACCAATTTCTCTGTATAATATTAGTAATTTTATGCGAAATATCCCATAATGCAACTCAAGCACTTCCTTTTCAATTAAATAAAAAATTTATAAATTTGGTGGTCCATATTTTCTTAACTGTTGCCGATGACGCATACTTCACATTATTTTACATACGGTCCTTAGCGTTTGGGATTATATGATATATCTCGTTATAATGATCCCACACAATAGCGTGACCCGAGTTAATTTTCTGGTTAGATTCTCCGAATTTTTTTCTCCGAAGTTTTTAGAATAAATATTATGGCACCGCTGGTGGTAACGATGAACTAAGCAACGAATCATTGCTTCAGAGAGCGAAATTCTGGCGTTAAAACATCGACGATATGCTCTTTGCGCTAAAATAATTGATCGCTGATTTAAATAATGAACTTCTATTATTCTAGTTCTTTGTTCAATTGTGAATCTCTCCATTATTTATTTTCCACGTGTTATGTATATAATATGGAAAAATAAAATTTAAAAAACTATAAACACAAGTTATTAACACTTTAAGCCCAATGGCGACTTTTGGTCCAACGTGTAAAATACATGCCAATAACTTAAAAAAATTGTTATACTCATAGTTTGTATAAAATAGTTATAACAATTATACCATGACAATTGACATATTTTCGTTTCGAATGAAATGAAAACATCATTACGTACAGGCAAAACCAAAAATAAAAATAAGAGTTGGAAAAATTGGAATAAAGAATCAGAAACGTGGTAAAAGCGAACAAAGGACGCTGATGATGAGAGCGTAGCGGCTGTCGAAATTAGTAGTACTAATCCGTTCCACTCTTAAAAATAATTTGAATTTACTTTAATTCAACTATTGTGAACTTAAGCCGAATAATAATAACTTCCGACTTACACAAATTTTCAGTTCAAATAATAATTACGTATAAATATGAAAATCTTTTTATTTATAACTAATAGTTTTTCATTATATAAAAAATAAAATAAAAAAATATAGCCTAATCCAAGCTGTTACGCCAATACTCACATCGGTCCTGCATACCGAATTTGCACAAACTTCATAGCCGCACTAAATTGAAATTTATTGATAATGATGAAGCTAAAATACAACACACATTGGCGAACTTGAGCAACGGGCAAAAATTCATAATTTTTGAAGGATACTTTTGACTGTCCAGATTATTGATCATGTTTGACACTCAAATCGTCATTCAAGAAAAAATTTGACACATAAACATAGAAAATAACAAAAATATTTTATAATAAATTTTTTGAATTTAATTATTTAATTTTTTTTATAATTTAACAACTCCACGTACGATCTTGTCTTAACATCTCACACAGAAAAACTTGCATTTCATAAACATATATGAATTGCTTGAAAAAATAATTTTCTGCGTCCAAGCTATGAAGTTTATGCTACAAAAATAACTCTTGACTGACACTTTTTGATACACAATAGCAGTCAAAAACCAATATGGCCGCTGATTGTCACTCAACCGCAAACATTTTTGTAGTTGACTGTGACTGACGAAATTCGTGGTCGCACTATAGCAGCATACACATTGGTGAACTTGAGTGACAGTCAAAAATTCATCAGTTTTGAAGGATACTTTTGACTATCTAGACTATCGATCATGTTTGACACTCAATTTATTTATTATTTAACAATTCCTCGCACGATTTTGTCTTAACATCTCATACAGCCAACGTTGCATTTCATAAAAATATTTGAATTCTTTAAAAAAAATAATTATCCGCGTCTATGTTGTGAAGCTTATGCTACAAAAAAAAACTCTTGACTGACACTATTTGGTTCACACTATCAGTCAAAAACCAATATGGCCGCTGACTGTCACTCAACCGCAAACATTTTTCTTGGCTGACGAAATTTATGTTCACACTATCGATCAAGCCATAATATGAGCAAAACTGTCACTCATGTTCGCCAATGTGTACTATACTTATCAATCAAACCAAAATTTGCGCAAAACTATTACTCATGTTCGCCAATGTATATTACACTTAACAGAAATTACAATACGCTCGCGCTTTTCGTTCATAAGAAAAAAATTTAAATGCTATTAGTCGGTCTTACAGACCGTAAGTACGAGAATGTTACCATACACTTCAAATATAAATAAATTTTTTGGATACGCGACGCAACACTACAAAGAGATTACACTGCTTAAATAAAAATATGTGGAATATAAGGAGCTTAATGCGGTAAATTAAAATCCGTTTTAACCCTTTCGCTACAAGCTTTCCAATTCAGGCTTTAAAAATCCAATGTTGTTACTATTTTTTTATTTTTTCCAAAAAGTTGACTCCAAAGTGTTTTTTTGGAATGATGCCATATGGATAAATTTGTACTCAATGGTGTATAAAAAACACATGGGCGGATAATACTAAATAGAATTGGAGGACGAGGTGGTCCTATATTTGTATCTATGGTAGGCTTAATTAACAGTCTGAGTTGAAAAGAGCCATTTTCCAACTTTCCAAGTTGATCAAACGATGAATTTCTCCATTATTTTATGGAACGACCCAAGAAGGGGGAAAGACGTGGAATTGAATTTTTTAAACAAGGTGATTTCTTACTATTATCTATAGCTATATTTTATTTGGAAACAGTTAGTCCAAAATTTTCAAATTGTGCGAAATTTTGACTCTTTGAAAGATGAGTCCATTTTTTAGGCCCAATTGACATTTTTATTTCCAAATATGAAGCGCTAAAGCGTCAAAATTAAAATGACTTTGCTCAAGTGGTGTATACAGAAAACTTTACCACATCTTAATTAAAATAATCGTCAGTGCTTTTTTAATTGCTTAAACAAAAAAAATTTTATGCAGAGTATTAAATTAAAGTCTTCTTGACTTCTTTGAGTTAATTTTATTTAAAAAAAATTCAATATGTTTGTTTTATAAGTAAAATAAAAAACTCTGTTTTGACCAAAAATAAAAAATTTGAAGCATGCTTTTTTAAATTCGTATATATTTAAGATAAAAAAAATTTTCCAAAAGTGTCTCAAATTAAGAAATAAGACCTGGAAATTATATAATCCGTTAGCAATCCAAAGGTAAACTTAATGCGTGTATCCATATGGATGCAATATAGCGAAAGAGTTAAGTTTTTTTCTATCACGTACAGAGTTTTTAATAGGCATGATTTATATTTCCACTAGGTATATCGGTATATATCCCCTAACTCGAAAACGGCATGCCCGATCACCAAAACGATAAAATACACATGACAAAATTTCCATCAACGTTGTTGATTTTATTAGACCCTTAAAAAGTACTTTTAGCAAAAGTTTATTTTTCGTTTGACGAAAACCGGCGAATATATTTAAAGTGTTTGGCTATATGTATTCACTTAATTGCTAATAAAATCAGCATTTATCCATCGACTTTCATGCTATATGGTTTATTTTATTCGCAAGACACCTGTTCTTTAGAATGATAGTTAAAAAGTAAAGTTTTTTGCAATTTTACATTTTTTTACTAGTTTTAAAAGAAAAAAATTATAATTCTGCACAAAAAGATACTCTCTTAAAAGCTATTTGTTAATAATTTCGAATCCAAAAACTATTTTAGAATAGTTTGAATGCATTGCTGTGTTGTTCATCGAAATCGGGCATATCGTGCTGGAGTTAGGGTAAAACATATTGATGTACCTAGTGAAAATATTAGTCAAACACATTCAAAAATCTCTACGTGATAGAAAAACAACTGAAAACGAATTTGAGCTTAGCGCATTAAACTCTGTATATTCTACATATTTTTATTTAAAGGCTATTTTTTCTGCAGATCAGTGTAATTAACAATTTTAGAGTTAAGATTGGAATACCAATTGTAAGATCAACTTATATTTTGAGATTTAATAACTAATAAACCTGAAAATTATAATTAAAGGAAATCAATTGCAAACATCAACAAAAGTAATTTTAATCATTGTGATTTTCTTATTCGCATTGGGCTAAAGTAAAAGGAAATAAGGTTTTAAATTAAATAAGGAACTTATCTTTCTGATCTCCTCCTTATTTGCTACGGTCTTGGAGGAAACATTAGATGGCACAAGTAAAATAGTGTATCTGATAAAATCGTATCTCTGGAAACAGCAATAAAACAAGGCTTTCCTGCATTCATACAAATGTAAAATTGTTTATCGCTTCATGTGTATGTTTGAATTTAACACGCAAATCATAATTTTGCTGCTTTAGAGGAGTGTTTTTTATTCAGATACGAATGCTCTGGCATGTTGCAACAGTTATATTATTCATGACTTGAATTTTAACTTAATGTTTGTCAAATCTAAAAAAATCTTTATATTTATTTCTTCAAAGAAGAAATGATATTTTTTCCATTTAACTGATTTTTATTTTTTTAATTTGTTGATCTGTGTACAGATTGTAAGCTGATTGGCTGTGATTAAATCCCGTTAATGTAGTTTGACAGATTTATTATTTTTGTTCGTTATTATTGAAACTTGTGGTCATTCTATGAATTTACGTGTGTCTCAGATGAAAGCCCAATTAAGTTGAATTAGTTGCAAACAATTATAAATAATTGTGGCACCATATTGATCGAATTTTTGTGAATGCAAAACATTTTGTGGGGCGACTTTGTTGTATATATTTTTAAATAATTTCTTGGTATATTTGAAATGGGTCTTAATAATATGTGACAGTTCTTTAATTGTTTGTGTGTGCTTGATGGAATGGTGTAATATTTGTATAAAAACAATGGATTTTTTTGTAATGTATTTAGTCAAATTTTGTTGTATTTTTTGTCGATTGGTGTTGTGCAATAACTCAAAATTAAATAACTCACTACTATTACGACCGGTCGTAAAAAGTATCAGATAAATCGGAAAATTTTCTGAAGTTTTGTCAGACATTTTTCAGGCATGTTGAAAATTGCTTTGAATTTTACCTATAAAATTCTTAAGAATTCGTACAGAACTCTCATAGTCATTTCGGGAATGTCTTTAGAATTTATTCAGACAAAGAGGTCCGCTTTCTTGTCTTCGGATACGAATTCGGCAACCAATGGAGACCTTTTGACCAATTTCGGAGTTAAATCTCCAAACAAAATATTTACTGGGAAGTCACAATGAAATAGCTCCCAATCTCAACAATATTTAATCAACTAAATCAATCCCAATAATATAACAGAAACTGTCCGAATGGAACTTATTTCATAATTAAATATATGTATAACTTTCATCCAATGTTGATAGAGGCTGGAGGAAAAAAAGAAGCTAAATCGGTCTCTTTAAAACGCTAGAAAGTGCAAAATCGCACAAAAATAAAAGCTAAAACGCACAAATATCTTTTTATTAAAAATCCAATGTTTTCTTTACTATTTAATAAGAAGAAATACATAAACATGTTAAATGTTAATAAATAAGAAGGGAAATAAATTAAGTAAAGTACGACTTTGGCTCGCACACGAAGGGTTCCGCACTAATACACATATATCCCTTTTCGTTTTTGCCCTTTTTTAATTTTGGCCATTTTTCCGTTTAGCTTTTTTGTTTAAAATTATTTTTTACATTTTTAATTTTTTTTTGCGTTGTTTTGGCGATGTTTTGGTTTTGGCGTTTTTTTCATATTGCTGATTTTTTCTTTTTTTCTTGCGATTTTTCGTTTTTTGACGACTGTTTAGGTTTTGGGGATTTTATTTTTGGTTTTGGCGTTTTTTTAACGTTTCTTTTCGCTTTTTGACGATATTTTCAGTTTAAGCGATTTATTTAAGTTTTGGCGGTTTTTTCAGTTTTGGCGTTTTTTCGGTTTTGGGAATTTGTTCGGTTTTTGGTGATTTTCTTAAGTTTTAGCGTTTTATTTTGTTTTGACACTTTTTTTTCGTTTTAACAATTTTTTCGGTTTTTGGTGAATTTTTTTAGTTTTTTTTTGTTTTGGCGCTTTTTTTGTTTTGTTAACTTTTTCCATTTTTGACGATTTTTTTCGATTTCAGTGCTTTTAGGTTTCAGTGCTTTTTTTCGTTTTCAGGACTCCTTTCGGTTTTTGGCGGTTATTTTAGTTTTTTGGCGATCTTTTTAGTTTTAGTGATTTTTTGCGTTTAAGTGATTTTTTTTTAATTTGGTGTTTTTTTCCTTTAAGCGCTTTTTTCGTTTTGGCGATTTTTCGCTTTGACATATTTTTAATATCGGAATTTTTTATTTTTAGCGATTTTTTAAATTTCATGAGTTTGTCTCTTACGGCGTTTTAGTAAAATAAATTTTTATTTTTAAGTTTTAAGAAAAAATGCAACTTAAATTTTTTATTTTTTTTTGTGGGGATAGCACATATTGTTTTCTATTAATCCTATTAGTCCCAAAATGGTCATATGCCTGGTTTTCGAGTTACAGCTTGGACTACAAAGTAACCTTTTTCTTAAACAATTTTCTTTCAAAAACAAAAAATTTTGTTTTAAATAAATTTTTATTTTAAAATTTTAGGAAAAATTCACCTCTAACTTTTTTTGTGGCGATAGCACATTTTGTTACCTATTAACAAAAAAGTACTATTTAGACCTTGCTGAGTCCTTAATATCACGAATAATATTAATTATCATCAGTAGAACCGAAGATATGACGCATGAAAAATGTTTTCCTTCTTTTCCTTCTTTTAATCTGCAACTCGAAAAGTAGGCTTATGATTACATATTTTAAAATTTATAGGAATAGGGAACAAAATCTGCTACCTCTACCAAAAAATTGCAGATGTATTTTCTATGAGCATTTCATCTATGTGCATCATTGGTGTTTTACCAAATCATCAGTAGATTTCAACCATACTTCTGAAAAGTTTCGAAGCACTCATCTTATGCACAGACTTGAGAGTTTACAAATAATAATTTTTGAAAATCACATTGGTAAATCACCAATGAAATGCATATAGACATTGCTTAACCCTCACCAAATAAATCTTTATTTTAAATAAAGTTTGGACAATATCTCAAATAATAAATGTAATAAATACAAATTTATTTTAATTATAAAATTTTTTGCAAAGAAAAATTTTTAAGAATAAAGATATGAAGAATAAAGGGATAAAGATTTGTTACGGATTAGATAAACTATACTGACAATTTTGTAAAAAACGTTACAGCGTTCGTTAAAACTCCGAAAATAGCGTTACGTAGTATATGAATAGCGCCTTATGACAAATACAAAAAACAAAAAGTGATTTTTTTCGTGGAATTGCCGAATTTAGAAATTTAGCCTTTTTGTGGCTAAATGAAAAAGAAAAAAAAACTATAAAAAATCTACGAAGCTAAAACTGGCAATGCTGCTTCTATACGAAAAACCAAGTTCCAATGGAATAAAAAATATGAGACAAGATTAAAATTTTTTAGGGCTTTATGAGACTTAAGAACATTAAAATAAGTTTTAAGAAACTCTTGGTAAAAAATCAATATCCTATAAGCCACTCCTTCGATTAGGAAACGATGCCAGAGAAAGTCATAACGGAAGAATTAAACTTTCAGAAAATTAATAAGGCCCCTATTATGATTCACAACTAAATTGATAGTTATTGAGTCGTTGCTAGTTGAACTTTGTTGTCACATTTCATACGAAAAAATACCTATAGAAAAAGAAAACTAAAAACCATTTATTAAATTTATTATTTGAGATATTCTACCAATTCTATTTAAAATAAAGATTTGTTTGTTGAGGTCTAAGCAACGTCTATATAGATTCATATCGAATATAAATTGTTTGTTGGGGTTTGTATAAGTATCTAAGCCTATTATGCTTATTCTCTTGTGATTTTAAAAAAGATTATTTGTAAATTCTCAAATGGTATTTGAAAGTCTGTGCATAAGATAATAAGTTTGAAGCTTTTCAAAAGTATGCTTGAAGTCTACTGAAGATTTGGTAAGGCACCAATGATATGCATACAGTCATTGCTTAACCCTCAACAAATAAATCTTTATCTGAAAAGTAAAACATTTATCTATTTTTATTCTAAGTTATGTTTTTGTTCAATAAATAAATTGTTGTTATTCTGTTGTGTGATGGAAATCGATCGGTTTCAAATCGCGCGATTTAAAAAACAAATTCTACTGAAGGATAATTCATTGATGATTTTTTATTGTTTTACTTTATTCGAACTTATATTCGATTTCATTGTATCGTGCGAACTATAGAACACCTGTTTGGTGTAATCGCGCTATTTGAAATCAATCGATTTCGATCACAAACTAGATATTAACTGAAATATGGAATAAAAATGTTAATTTTATATAAATCATATAAATTTACTATTTATACAAGGAATATTCCATAATGTATGTAACTTTCGACGAAAAACGCCCTTTTGAAAAAAAAGGTGGAACTTTTTTATTCTTCCCGTGGCAACACTGCCTCTAAAAGATGAAAATACAGTTTCATCTGGCAATAACGTTAATCTAGTTGGAATAAAAATTTTTGTATGTAGCTCATATATCATTTGGTACTGTATAGTATGAAGCATACTTTCAGGCTTTTGCATGAAGAAAAAGAATTATAATTTTCTAATCTATAACAAAATGCCAGACAACCATTTCTTAATAATGTTGTTCTTAGGTCGAAAACGATACAGACTGGTGCACAATTTATTTGTAAAACAATCTATACTGAATGCGAAAGCTAGAGCAAAGAATAATTAAAGATGTGAAGTATATAAATGTGGCATAATGTACATACACACTTGTCGACTATTTTATCAAGTTTGACGACTTTTCGAAACAGAAAAAACTTAGTCAAGACAATAACCACAGTGTTTTTTGTTATATAGGTATATATTGCATGGCTTTTGTGGAATCTGTTTGGAGTAAACTGTAAACAGCCTGTTTTTTCAGACATTCACTACACAGCTGACAGCATGACTTCTATTATATATTTTTACAATGGGCGCGTTCATAAGACGTAACAGTTGTTCAACTATTGTGTATTGCATCGTCTTAATAATTAATTGTTAAAAAAACATAACTTTCACATGAAAAACTGGAACGCACTACCTTTTTTTGAACTAAACAACTTTATATTACCTATTTGTGTTGAGCTATTCAGCATATAATTTTGTCTTAATATGCAAAATGAAAGGAACGTCTTCTACAGACGCAAATTGTTACGTAATCGTCCATATGCCATTCGCGCATGGTTGATTGCAACGCGTTCTGTAAACATGCTGTTAAAAACGCACAGTTAAGCAGTTTCGCTACACTGAAAGGAACACCTTCATATATATACTATTTTTTACGTTATAAGCGTAGTATGCAGTTCTCACTGAAACTCAGGTTGGGAGTTTTGCATTTATTTCTACACGGTTAGAATTCTATGCAGAATTTTGTTTGCGTATACACAAATTTATATATTTTTAAGTTTACAACACACAAACCCACTAAAAATTAGTTACAATGTACGAAAAATTAGAAATGTCAAAAATTCCGTGACCAAACAATTGTCTGAACATTAATTTTTGTTTCTGTTGACGGAAAAAATTTTCCACTTATTGTTGTAACATGTAATATACAATCAAAACTTTTCTTTTGGAACTGCGTACTAAATAGTAAACGGAAATTTCTTTAAGAAATTTACCAACCTGAATTTCAGATAATTTTTTTACACATACTTCTTATGGCAGCCTGAATTTCAGGCAGAGCTGCATACTACGCTTTAGCAACGATTTTGTCATTGCTTTTCAACTAACGTAACGTTTCATTCCTGATATGAAAATTGCTTCATTAATTACAAAAATGTCATAATTAAAATAAAATTTTTGCTTCACATACATATGTATATGATCAAGCATCACCAGGCGGCTTTTTATATCTATTTAATCCTGTCAGGTACTTAATTTAATATATTTAATACTTGAAATTTATTTACTTTAGTTTTATTCCTATACATAAATCTTGTAAATGTTATACCCAATTCACACCGTGAAATTTATGACGTCTATTTTTCGCTAAGCTCAACCACAAAGCGGCCGAAAGTTTATAAATTTTCTATCACTCCAGCTTTTGAACACCATAAATAGAGTTTTTCTAAACTCACCGAGATCAAGAATTCCACGGAGTTCTTTGACAATCCTCTGATCATATTTTGGATTTCTTCCGCATTCAAGGCAGCTTTTTCAGCCTAAATAAGTAATAAATACTGAAAATCAATTTGACAAGAACTTTTGGAGTTATTAAAGTAGTTCGCTTTTTTCGAAAATTTTCGTCAACGACATCTCTTGAACGAATCAATCGGTTCTAAAATTTGCAGCAGACGATTTGTTTGAGTTTAACAGCTGATTGGATTCAATCGATTTGGTAGTTTAAAATTTTTTGAAAACTTTATTTTCGAAAATTCTAAACTTCTACCTAACCGAATCGGCTCATTACCTCACGAAATCTAAGTGAGATCAATGTCTTAAAAATGCCGTAAGACTGGTTCCGATCGCTTAAGCTATTCTTAAGTTAAGAAAGGTTTACATACAGATTTACATCGTAACAATAGTTAGAATAGATTCACCTCAAAACGTCGAGATCTCACAAAACACCCTGGGGTGTTACTCTGTATGTCGAATCGAAAGCAAATACTTTCGTATTGCAATGTAAATAAGATACAAATTCGAATAGTTTTCTTTTCGAATCGAATTACAGAGTAACCCCCAGTAACTTAATATTTTTGATAGGGTGAAGTTAAAAATACATATGTATATTCAAATGTCAAGAATGGTTCTTTTGTATGATAATTAGGAATACATAAGCTATTTTTAAATTCTTAAAAAAGTACCATTTAAATGCAAAAAGTATTTTTTAAGTTGAAGCTCAGTACCATATCGAAATCTGTATTTTCCATCACTATGCTCAACTAATCCCAATTCATTATGTCGGTGTGGTATTCACATATTACATAATGCTTCAGGGATATTAAAAATTTGTTACGGATTAGATAATTTATACAGAAAATTTCGTCAAAATCGTTACGTCCGAAAAGAAAAAGATAAATTTTATTTTTAAGGAGCTAATTGTGTAATGGTATAAACACAATTGGGACGACGAGCTTCGCATAGTTCGACGAACTTGTCGGAGAGAATTTGTGGCGTAAATTCGTCTTTTGAAACACAATTAAATTTACGACTTAAAAGTTCTACTCCAAATCTATGCTATGGATATTTTTGTAGTCCAAACATTATACAAATATTTACTGCGACAAAAATCACTTGCATAAATGTTCACACCAAAAAAATTATGATTATTTCTAAAAAAATTAATGAAAAAATCAATACCAAGTCTTGAAATTTATTAAAAGTTGCTTAAACTATAAAAAGGGCAGAAATTTGGAATAAATCACACCTATCCCGAAAAATTTGATAAGTCGTATAAAATTGTAATATTGAAAACAAGTCCTCAACTATAATTGATAAAGCTCGCTAAAACTGTACGGTTAATCAATAACGCTGGGAAAAGCGCAAAACACTATGAAAATTCGCAAAATCTTGCCAAAAATTTTAAATTGTAAGTCTCTAAATAAAAACAAATAAGAAAAGCCAAAAACTTTGAAAAAATTACACGTTTCGCGAAAATAACAGAATTTCTCGAAAAATTGCAAAATTTTAAACAAGCTATAATTTATATTAAAAATCGCTAAAACTTTAAGGAATGCTAAAAATTCGGTAAAAAACCCGAAAATGGGTAAAATTCGCAAAAATTTTGGTAACAGCAGCATAATAGCAAAGTCTAATCTAATTGTTTAAAATTCGCGAAAACTGTTAAGAAGCAGAATACTTGCAAAAAGTCGCTTTTATCCGTTTTTAGTGCTATTTCAACTCTTCGACGCGAAAAATTTTGGAGTTAGTGCTCGGTGCATTTTTAATCTAATTTTTGGTGCTTTTATTTTGTGACGGTGGCACTAGACCCAAAATTCAAAAATTAGTTTCTTAATCTAAAAAAATTTTTTCAAGTGTAAAACTCTTTGTTAATGCAACTATTTTCTGAACATAGTTTTTGCAGTCATGCAGAAAAATTAAAAAAGTGGATTCGAGTAATTAGTGATGATTTATCTTATGCGTCAAACCCCATAAACAACGAATTTTTCTTCGTATTTCGTTTGCTTAGCACTTCAGATTTCAAAAACTATCAAGTGTTGTTTCTTTTTATAGCCGTCTAAGCTTGGGCATTTCAGCAATTTTTTTTTAGAAAGGTTCATCATATTCAAGATTGAATAACTTTAGAGTGCGTCATCGGACATTAATAAATTTGGTGTCATTCGAAAGGTTGCAGTATCCTCTTAATAAGTAAATATTAAAAGGGTATAGCTTCCTGTTAAAAGATCCTCTAAAATGCCAAAATATCCTGAAAAAGGTATTTGTAATTTTTAGTATTTTTTACAGAGTACAACTGACAAGGGTTTATTGTACAAAGTCTTTAATTAGGGATGAAAACAGATTCAAAAGTTACAGTTTTTACTTTATGATAACCCGATAATTTCTATAAAAAACATGTAGCAATAACTATGATGATCATATACAATCAGTTAATATCGAATATAATATATTAAGCTCTAAAAAATAGAAAACTACAATAAGTCTGAAAATTTTTTGTTTTAGTGGAATTTAATTTTTCTAAATTAATTTGTATTAAATCGGCTCGATTTACAGAATAAGAAAGTATATAAAAATTTTTTAAATAAAACTAAAAAATTAATATTTAGTGCTTTTTTCAAGAATTGTGTGTTTTTTACGTGTTTCAGTGCTTTTTGAAATCTAAAAGTTGACAACGCTGTTGCTATGCATTTGTTTGTACCCAAGGTAGATTTATTTAAAATAAATATACCTTTGTTTGAAAAAAAATTTTTAATATTTTTTTAATTTTGTTTTTGTGTGATTTATACGATTAAGACATAAACTCCTATTTCTTTTCCATTAAATTAAAATTATATTTTAAAGTGCTATTGATGTTTTTAAACAATTTTGAATTAATTTTTGTAAAATAAAATTTTAAATTTATTTTATTTGAATATTATTTATTATTTGGGCCCAAATAATAAATAATATTCATCCAGTGTAAGGTCGAATAAAGTAACAAATTAATTTATTTTATTTTTTAAAATTTATTCCAAATTTTCTCTTTCAATTACATTTCTGTGGACCTTTCTTAAAAGCACTTAAGTCGAGTTAATACAATTTTTCAAATAATGGTATTTATAAATACAAATTTTAAGGCGCGTCTTTTGGTGTAATCAGCATATTTCTACGATGATAAGTCGCACAAATATTAACATTTTAATAACTTTGCAAATCTTCATATTTCTTAATTTGCGACTGACCAACCAACAGCCAATTTTGAATATGGCAAAAAATTAAAAAAAAAATGTTAAATTAAATTCTAATCAAGATCGGTTAGTTCTGTTTAATTTTCCCTTTTCCTTAAACGCATACACAAAAAGTTTCATTGTGCTCTTTAATAGTATTTTTGCTCTTCTTAAAATATTTGAAAATCATACTTAAGTTGTTTTGTCAAAAGTCCACAGATTTCTATTCTATTAAATTTAATTATATAAAAGTTCTATTCTAATAAATTTCTATTTGTTATTTCTTAAATTTCATTCATACAATTCCATTAATTCTTTTGAAAACTTCCGTTCACCACTTGCCATCTTTTCTGTTTAAAACTTTTTATGGAATGCAGATTTGTCTGTGTGTTGGAAGAACAAGCAATTAATTACACGCGTTGGATGGCTCGATGGCAAACCAAAATATCAAAAACACGTATTTTTGCCTTATTACACGACCGAATCGATTGGTCCAAGATAAATGTTTGCCAACATGCTATCTATATAATAGCAGCTTAATATAATTTGTAAAAAAAAACTAAAAGCTCGATTAATATAGAATTTCGTTTAAAAATTCAATGTTTTCGTACAATGCTGGATGTAGCGTGCATTTCAACTGCAGTCATTTTTGAGGTCTATTCTTTTGAAATATTGAAAATAAAAAATTTTACAATTAAGTTATGAATTTAGTCGTACTGTATGGGTTTATTATATCCAAATAAATTTTATGGCTCGATTATCGATGGCAACCGAACTTCAATAGCGTTGCCAGTTGCTAGAAATCATATTACGGATGGCAATTGGCAACTGAAAGCTGTCAATTTCAGTTGCTTTTTAGTGCTTGTCTGACAACCACAAATTTTCAGTTGCCGGCTGGCAACGCAACTGAAGTTCGGTTGCCATCGATAATCGAGCCATTAATTATTTTGGCTTGAGTTCGGTTTTAATTTAATTTTTCAATTAAATTATATTTTTATTTAGAGATAAGTGTGAAGCATGTAGTCAAAGAAAATTTTGATATCAGCCCATACAGTTCAACTAAACTCATAACTTAATTGTTAAACTCTAACAGCCTTATGCAAAAAAAAAAAAAAAATTAACACTGGTTGATAAACCAATGTTAAGCAAAATTCTTTAAAGTTTCATGCAAAAACCGTTGTTAGCTTAACAAACGTCATGTAAACCGATGTTAAAATCAAATAATTTAAAGCAGCTACCGACCTACTTTAAAGCGAGAAATAATAAAAAAAGAAGCTTAACACAAGACAAAGGAAAAACTTTTGCTCAACTTTTAATTCAGCTGGGAGAAAGACAGATAAAAACTGTGTTGCTTTCTCTATTTTTCTCGCGGCTGAATTAAAAGTTGCGCAACAAAAATTGTGCTGTGTGAACCCGTTATTATTGCTCGAGGACGCTTAGTGACCCTGCAGTTACACGTTCAAGAAATTGTTTTCAAGTTGACCACACGTATTGATTGTTAAAATTAATTAAAATTCACGCTGTTTCAAAATGTTTGAGTGTGTTAGTAAAAAGTGAAACTTGAAGCAAAATTTCAAGCAAAACTTGAACGTGTAACCGCTAAGTAAAGACTGTAAAAAACTGAATGAGAAGTAACGGAACAACATTAGCTTGGTACAATGGCATTCCTCTTGTCGTCATCGGGGTTATTTTTTTACGACACAAAAAATGGATTTTTGTTGTTTGGTGGTAATTTTTTCTGTGTAAGCCTTCGATATTAGGATAATTTTAATCTATGCAAATAGCAAATAGAATAGGTACCATAACTTCTACTAATTCTTTTGTAATAATATAATCTGTTATTTTCTTTTAATTTCAGGCAAATTTCGTTTCCGATTTATTTGAAGAGAAATCTTCAAAGTCATATTTGCTGCCTCGTTCAACACACGATAATATGCCACCGCAAACGATAACATCAAATGGCAATTGATTAAAACATTCATCTACAGTTTAGTTTATTGTTAAATCTACAAAAAAACATTCTTTACTATAACTAAAAGTATTTTCTTAAATTAAATACATAAATAAGTATAGTTGTAAGGTATTTACCTTAAATAAATATTATTCTTGTAATTGAAATAATTTTACTTAAACTAACTACACTCGCAGACACCCTTTGCAAATTTTAAGCAAATTAAAACGTAATAATAACAAAATGATTTATGACACTCCCATTTAAAGATGTTAATTAAATTTATAAAGAAGCGTAAAGAAATAGTATGTAAAATGTTCAAAGTTTAATAAGCATTAAAAAGCAATAGGAGCAGAGCTTTCAATTAGAATAATTCCAATTATAATTTATAGTTAATTATGAAATAAGTATAAATTCTTATTAAAATAGCAAATATTCAATTAAGAAAGCACCTCAAGTGTCTTCCTAATATCTAAGACTATTTAAATATATTAATTTAATTAATAAGCACATAATAATTAAATCATACACATACTCTTGTTAAGCAACCGCTGTAAAAAAGAAATTATTAAATAGATTTTTTTCACAGCATGTTTATTTCATTGTCAAAATTTCGATTTCTTGTCCACAAAAACAGTCTAAAATTAAATTAACACTTTGTCTTAAATAAGCTACATACTTATAAATAAATACATAAATATAAATTTAGATGCCTTATTTAATAAATTATTAAAAAAACACTTTTTCTTTTTAACTTTGAATTCCTAGCAAACATAGAAGTACACCAGCGAAGTTCAGTGTTTGATGCAAATGGTCTTGCGAAAGTGCAAATGCAAAATATCGTAGCTTTTTTATGAAATCCAACAACAAAATACAAAAAATTTCTTTCGCAAGACCATTTGCATCAAACACTGAACTCCGCTACCATATGTATTGCCAAAAATATTGCCTGGATGAAAAATATTATTGAGGCAATAATCGATTTCGTATTGCGGAAGATACTTCCTTCGATGGCAATACTCCTGAACAATACGAAAGCGATTCTTCTAGATGCTAAGCTAGCAACATCACCAGATAACCACTTATAAGAAAAAAGGAAGATATCGCCAATATATCATTAGGATGATAAAAAGATATTGCATTTTTAAAACCCCCGACGAAAAAAGAAGGGTGTTATAATTTTGTAGTGTGTATCTGTATGCCTATCTGTTAAAACGTAGATCCTAAACGGCTCGACGTATTTGGATTTATTTTTTTGTGTGTTAAAAGGTGACTTATCTAGAGAGTTCTAGCGGTATCGTCTTGAATCGATGCGTCTGTGGCACCGTAGCTACCAAACGGCTAGATCGATTTTAAAAGAGTTTATTTTGTTTGAGAGGTGACTTGATCTAAAATCTTCTAAATAATTTTTGAAAACAAAAATTGGTCCAGCCGTTATCCATTTTCTCCGGGGGTTCTTAAAATTTTTAATTTAATGTCATTCGTGTCTGTCATGATTTTCACATCCGTGTTGAAGTTAATCATTTCCGAATGTTTTAGTGTCCTGGCATTCATTTCCGAGCAACTATTTCGTTTTACTTCCGAACGCATAAAGCTAGTGATGTTTTCAATTTTAGCGTTTCTACCGATACAAAATTCATTTAATTAAAAAAAAAAGAGTTTTTGGTTTGAATTTAATATCTTATCCAAGGTACACAGAAAAATTTTCATAGGTTTTTCTTTTAACACTAATGTGTTTGAATTTGTTTTTAAATTTTATTATTTTTTATTTGGTTTTTAAATATTCAAAAAAAAAATTTTGATAGAAAAAATATGCGATTTTTTTCTTATTAAATATTTACGAATTTTAGTGTTAAATTTTACGAATTTTGTGATAGGTCCCATTTCTGTAAAATAAATATTTGAATTTATGAATTTAGTAATAGAATACGAATTAAAGTGTTTTCTGTGTACATTTATACAGGCAGTGGTGAAACCACAACTGTTTATCTATTTTTTATGCTTGGAACTGTCAAAGTTGATTATTTTTTACAACCTGTTGAAGTGAGAAAACAAGTGTAAAAAACAAATAAAAAAATAATTTTAAAAAATTCTATTGAACAATTTATCGTGCAAGAATTACAAATAATTTTTGCAAAAAAAACCGACTACAAAATAGGTGTGGCACTGCCCCCATATTTTATCACCATATACTCTGACGAGAACTAATTGTGTGTGCGAAGTTTCAAAAGAATCAGTTAACATCAATGTTAAAAAACATCGATAATAAAAACGAGACAACGATGATTTTATTTACTCATCATTAAATGATTTAATACGTATGTATGTACCCAGAAAATTTTTTTTGCCGAATTCGAGTGTCGGTCAGAGAATATGCCGAAGTGGTTGACAAGCAAGCGCAGATCTTTGCTTTAGGAATTTCTGAAATCTTTGTCGAAATGTCTGAAAGAATTCTGTACCAACTCTAAAAAATTTCCTGGGGAAATTCTAAAAAATATTTTAACATGTTTGACAAAAAATTTTAAAACTTTTCTAATACTTTTTACGTCCTGTCGTCCCAGGAAAAACTACTGCTTCGGCATAAGCAGGTTTGCAAAGGAAAGTTTTGTTGCTGTAGCTTAAAAATCTGCTTACGTATTGTATTATATATATTCGTGATGTCCGGCTTAGGAGCATTTATTATTGAACACATATTTCAGCGCATTCATCTTGATCGGACTATTGCTAGCCCATCTGGCATGGGTGACCCTACCAGGAGCAGCAGCCCAAAAACCTGCTGCCCCCGCCATTACGGCCCACACAATACGACGTACCTAAGCCTCCACATCGCGACAAGATGACCACCCGACATGGAGGTGCATTTATTTATATGCATATTAAAATTCTAAAAAGTCAACATATGCACGAAAAGTAGCTAAATATTCCACAAAATTTAAAAAAATCTTGTAAATATGCGCCAATAACTGGAATTTGGAAAAATATTCTGTAAAAGGTAAAATATGAACTATCAAAACGTTATGAAAATGTTTAAAGCTTATGAATTGTGTAAATATCTTAATCTCGCATATTTGAGATTTCTCTCTTTATAACATTGAATATAACTTGCGTAGTTGATATCAAACTCAATTAAAAATTTATTATTCAACAATTAGTACAATCAAATACTGCTATAGTTAAATATTCAAAGGTTTTGTTGATAATGAAGATAATGAAGAAATACGTTATAAAAGCAAATAAATTAATAATGAAATTAAAAGTTAAGTTCAAGCAAACGTGTGCTATAAAAATATAGTAATTTTTACCACACAATGGTAATATAATAATAAAATATATTCATACTATTATATCAAAAACTAAAACTATATAATCAAAAGCTAAATTCCACATGATAGTCATATAGGATTGCAGGGATAGTTTACCTACGTCATTAATTGCAAAAATAAAAGTTCTAAGTTGTTTACTTTATTTTAATTGTCTATTTAAAAAATCAAATTGCTTTAAAAAGTTACCGCCTTATTTATAAAAAAATACATATATTATGTTTATTAAAGGCTTATTTAACTACTATTGTATAGAAAGTTGTCCAATAAGCTCTTAATAAACATAAAATAGTTTTTATAAATAAGGCCGTTAGTATTTTTGATAGATATGTACTCTATATTGAGTTTCATAAAACATGAGATTTCTCCTAATAAATGAATATTTTTTAGCGGTTTTCTACTTATCAAAAGTTTTTTTAGGGACCTCCAGTTGCTAAATATCATACATGGGAGTAATTCACTAAACTGAGTAATTAATAATCAATTAATAAATAATATTAATTAATTTTTGGCATTACCAATATTTTAAACAATTATAATGTTTTTTAATGAAAAATTTTCATTAACAATTATTTATAAAACACAATCATTATAGTTAAGTAATGCTTAGATTTTCTCTAAGCATTATCATTATGCAAAATAACTCGTACTATATTTCTTTTGAAAAAAGTGGTCGTTCAAAAATTATATATGTATATACATATAAACAATACTTCCAATTCTGGACGATTTTGTAAATTAAACATGGTCCGATTTTGAGAGATTTTGAAAACCTCCATTTGGAATCAATTACAAAATAATTCTGGCAAAAGAAAACCGACTTCAGTACAAAGAGCAATATACTTGATGGCCTTTCATATAAACAATTTTGAAAATCGGTATGCAAATGAAGGAATTGTGCTCTAATAAATATTTTTGGTGAAGGGGTGGAAGACTGTACCCACCGATTTTCGTAAAAAAATTATGCGACCAAACTCTAAGCAAACCATTCCAAACAAAAAAAGAATTTTGGAAGTCAACCCATAAATGGAGGAGCTATGCGATAATCAATATTTCGGGGGAAGGGTGAATCCCGCACAGATTTTGGAGAAAAATTATGGTACCAACCTGCAAGGGAGTTTGCAGCAAATTTCCCAACTGCTTTTCGAAAAAAAAACTACGGAAGAAAACTGTAGTCAAACCCTTTGAACAAAAAAACAATTTTGAAAATCGGTACACAAATGACAAAGTTATGTATGGGGCGGGAGTAAGTTTCCCCCTCCCATTTTCGAAAAGAATGATGGGACTACTAACGAACCCTTGCAAACAACACAAGAATTTTGAAAATCGGTTCACAAATGACATAGTTATCAAATGGGGGGGGGGACGGAGTAGGGGAGCAAATTTTCCCCTCCCATTTTCGAAAAGAATTATTGGGCCAAACTGCTAGCAAACCCTTTCAAACAAAAAATAATTTTAAAAATCGGGGGGGGGGGGGGCAGAACTTTCCCCTCCGAATACAGAAAAAAATTGTGGAACCAACTTCTGGAAAACCCTTGCAGACAAAATAAGAATTTTGAAATCGGTTCACAAATGACAGAGTTATGCATGCGGGGAGCAAATTTCCTCCCTCCGATTTTGAAAAAAAAAAATCGGGACTAAACTGCAGTCAAACCCTTTCCAACAAAAAAAGAATTTTTAAAATCGGTTACAAATGACAGAGCTGTTATGCGTGTACAAACATAAAAAAGTAAAAAAAAGAACATACACACGAATTAATAATCTTCTCCTTTTTGGAAATCGGTTAATGAAAACGGGAGAAAAAAATTTTATGATTGAAAAAGTGCCTTAAATTTTATTAAAAATCGCCAAATTACAAATTACACTTTTATCGCGAAAATTGCGAAAATTTTAATATTGCAAACATGCCTTAAAATTGCTTAAAAATGGCGGAAATCGTAAGGAATACCAAAAACTCAGAAAAAGTTTAGGAAATTCACAAATACTTGCTAATATTAAATATATAGAAAAGTCTGAAATGGATTCAAAATCAGTAAAGCTCTTATAAGATCCAAAAACACTGAAAATAATTACTTCTATCGCGAAAATAGCGCAAAGTCGCGGAAAATTGCAACATTGGATATTAGCCTTAAAATTGATTAAAATCGCTACAATTGCAAGGAATGCCAAAAAATTGGAAAATCGCAATCTTAGTAAGTTTTTTTTGCAAATTTTGCTGCGATTTTGACTTTTCCTAAAGTTTTAGCGACTTTTAATCAATTTTAAATAATTTTGCGATACAGGTAGAAGCCGTTGATTTTTTTCACATAACTTTGCATTGCCATGCAAAATATTATTGCACTTTTGTAATATTTGTTCTCATTTGTTTTGTATCAGCTCATTTATGTCTCCAATAGCACACTAACATCCCTGCAGGAAATGTCGATAAGTAAAATTGTATTGATTCACTATTGACTTTGTCACGAGTACTACTGACTAATTGTACCCAGGCTATGTTCTGTGCTATAGACATTTAACATGTGCTTGTCATTGAGATTCCCCTACTGACCTTGGAACTGTTGACTTACTATAGACTAGATGGTTCTTATGGGACCGTATGAAGACACTGGTACCAGAGATTCACTAGTGCATTTTAATGATTCTAGTCAACACATATGAAACTTTTTACCAGCTAAGACAAATAAATTAGATTTTTTATAAAAATTTTTAGTTTTCCGTTCAGCCGCATATATTTTCAACACATCAAAATGAGACCATAAAAAATCGTTTTCTAGCTGTTAAAAAATTCTCTTCTCATTAAAGCTAATATAAAAAGTGTAGACGATTCGTTGACAACGTCACCAAAAAGTCACCAAACTTATTGACAAAAGTGGTGACTTGGAGACACTTGGCCCCTGGCTTTCTTCAGGGATATGAGGAGTTTTCTCACAAAAGTCATATTTTTCAGTTATTCAACTTATATATTGGACGCCTCATAAGCGAAGCGTTGAGGTGTGTACTACTCTCACTTCACGCGAAACTACTTATTTTTCAAACTTAAAATGGCACTATTATTATCATATATTGCACTTGTAAAAAATATATACACATACATATTAAGAAAAAAATAATATTTTTAATACTTAATGTAATTTTTATTATTTAAACTAATTAAAAAACTGTTTAAAAAAGTTCTGTCTTGGACGTCCGTTTGTCTGTATGTACGGATCCTGTATGTGGTCACGATAACGACCGAAAGCCTTCACTAATCGAGTCCTTTTTTTTCTTACGCTTCAGTATAATTAGGAATAGAAGTCTATTTAATTTCACGGTCGAAATGAGATTACGAGGCGTGTACTTTTGAATTTTCCAAACTATTTGTATTTATATACAATTATTTTTGCTTCAATTGTAATTGGTAGTTGATAGGTTTCATAGTTTTTTCACTACAACTAGTTCCAAAATTATAATTAAGATAAAAGCATTGGCATTTATTTGTAGTTGAAACTTTTTTTTTTATTATAATTACTTAAAGTAATGCCAATGAAAATTCAATGCCAATGAAAAAGTGCCATGTATGCTAAATATCTATCTATGTATATGTGAAAATCACAGGCAAAAAGATAAGTTATTTTTATTATCCTTTTTCTTTATTTTCTATATGGTAGTTGTTATTGTAGCTAAAAGTATGGATTTCATTGAAGATGAGTGCGAGAGTAATCTTCAGCTCACGAGCATTAGCATGATTTAAAATATTATAAATTATTGTACATACCTAAGTTTTTTTTGAGAGTGTAAAATTGTACATATATTAAAAACAAAGAAAAAAAATCTGTGTTAATACGCTCCTCATAAAAAACAACATATTCAAATTGCATGGTGTTGATTTTCAAAATTAAGAAAGTTTGAATTTGTCATAAGACGAGAGTAAATTTTTAACGGTTTTGAAATATTTGCATTTGTTTTTCCTGTTTTATTTTACACATCAAATATTTGAAAATAATAAGGATTGTAACTTTGTTTTATTAAATTGTTATTGTCCGCAGTTTTGTGTGGTGAGCCTTACCCGATTTTGTTATGCTTTATTCCTCAGTTGAATTGTTGAAATTAAAGTAACAACATATCGCACTTGATCAACAAGAAAAATATTAACTCAAAATGTTAAAAATTTTCAGTAGAGGCCAAAAACTGTATGTGGTTACATTTTAAGGGAATTGGAAAATCCGAATACATCATAGTAAGCAAATTTCATTTGAAAATATATTTGCATTGTTTTTATTTTAAAATCTTGCAATTATTGGGGAAAAATCTATGTTTTGAGTCAATACGATTTTTCTGAACCTTTTCGATAAAAATGCGAGCAATTTTATCATAAAAAGAGTCACATTCCGAATTAAAATCATAAAGTAAAACAAGTTTTATCAACAAAACAGTATCAACTCAAAATACAACTAAATTTAAATAAAACAATTTGATTATTTTTAACTGGATAAAGGCTCAAATCAAAATAATACCTTTTTTATGAAAATAAACGATGCATTTCTATTTCAACTTTTGTATTTACTCAAAATAATACCTTTTTGTTGATATAAAGGTAGTCACTACACTATCATGAAAATGGTCGCATATGTGGTCTTCGAGATGAAACAGTAATCGTTGAAATTTTTGCAGTAGATAGACATTGATATTGTTAGTTGATTTCTTGCAAAAGTGAAAATTTAAAAATTTTGAGTTAATACCCTCTTGTTGATCAAGTGCGATATGTTAAAATCACAACGTAGGCTTGTAATTCTAAATATGTAAAAGTTTTGCAATAGGTTTCATAAACTCATCGTGGTTTGTATCCTGAAAAGTATATTGAGAGTTATTGATAGAATTTTTAGTGTACATAAAGAAGCTTATGTTAAAACTCATCGAAGATTACACATCTCCATTCCGAAAAAATATGAAATTAGAAAAAAAATGTATTGAGCGCTACGTTGACAAAAATCTTTTTTATGATTTTTCTGTGAATTTTTTTTGTGGGTTGATATATTTCCGAAGAAAGTACACAGAAGAAAATTGTTGAATTTCCTGTGATAAAGAACTGTATATGGATAAGTGTTGATTCAATAAAAATAGTTTTTGAATTTTCTGTGATAGATTTTTTTATATTTGAAGGCCTTAGTGGAATAATTCGGTAGACCACATGAAATCAAAAATTGGTTTTATATGCTCATTTCCTTGCTAGGTACTAGAGATGTGCACGTGAGTGAGTTTTCGCTCACGATCACGCAGGATTAGGAAAAAAATATTATTTCACGCAAGCTCACGCACAGCCAATTTTAAGATTCTTACGCTCACGCACGACAAAATCTTAAGCTTTCACGATACTTATTCTTTTATATCCCAGAAGACACAAAATCGAACGTTTAAAGTAGGGATGTAACGAATACCGATACCGATACCGATATATCGGCGATACTTCAGATTTTCCTATACATCGGTATCGGCGATATTTTACTGTCGATACGACGATACTTTAAAAAATTTTTTCAGTTTTTTTTTTTAAACAAATTATTTATTTTTTTGTTAATTTTACCAAGAACTAAATTCATTTCGTTATTTTTTCAATCTTATTAATATCAATTTTAAAAATTTATAATATTTTACGCTGTTATTTTGCAAAAACAATAATTTATTTATTCTTAATTTTACCATGAACTCAAATTCAATTCTATGTTTTTTAAATCTTATTCCCAGCAAAAAAATACATTATAAAGAAATCATGAAAATATTGCAGTCGCAATCCGGAAATATTGCGAATTTTGATAATTTCTAATTAGTTTCACATTTGCTTGTCATTGCAAGAAGTTCTCTTTTTCCATTACCAATCACCGAATTTGAAGTGATGTTAGGAAAAATTTCTTTTTCGGTGTTCTATAATGATTCCTCAAATAATTCTGGAAAAAAAGCCGACTTCAGTATAAAGAGTAATATACTTGATGGCATTCCATATAAACAATTTTGAAAATCGGTAAGCTAATGGAGGAATTGTACTCTAATAAATATTTTGGGTGGAGGCGTGGAAGACTTGCCCCACAGATTTTCGTAGAAAAATTATGCGACCAAACTCTAGGCAAACCATTCCAAACAAAAAATAAATTTTGGAATTCGATATGCGATAATCAATATTTCTGGGGGAAGGGGAAATCCCGCACAGATTTTGGAGAACAATTATGGTACCAACCTGAAGGGGGGCTTGCAGCAAATTTCACAACTGATTTTCGAAAAAAAAAACTGTAGTCAAACCCTTAAAAAAATTTTGATAATCGGTTCCCAATGACAAAGTTATACATGGTTCCCCCTCCCATTTCGAAAAGAATTATGGGGCCAAACTACTAGCGAACCCATGCAAACAACACAAGAATTTTGAAAAGCTGTTTACAAATGACATAGTTCTCCGATTTTCGACAAAAAAAATTGGGACCAGTTTTTGTCAAACCCTTTCAAACAAAACAAGAATTTTGAAAATCGGTTCACAAATGACAGCATGGGGGGAGCGAATTTCCCCCTCCGATAAAAAAAAATATGGGACCAAACTGCAGGCAACCCCTTTCCAGCAAAAAAAGAATTTTTAAAATCGCTTCACAAATGACAGAGTTATGCGTGTACAAAAACAGTAAAAAAACATACACACGAATTGATAACCTTCTTCTTTTTGGAAGTCGGTTAAAAAAGGATGAAAAATTACCCATTTTCAGAACTTGTTTCTTTTTATGCGAATTTAAACACAAAACTGTGTTTTCCTGTAAATTTAATTGAATAAATATAAACTTTTAGCAGACTTTTGATAATTAAGCTAATAAGTTATTTAGAAGAATATTAGTTGATAAATGTCCTTTAAAAAATCGATTTTTTAAAAAGCATGGCGAGTATTTTTTAAAATTATAAAGTAATTACAAATTTGTACTGGCTTTTCTACTAATTATCTGCATATTTTTAATATAGATTCTTTGAAAGCAATGAAAATGTAGTTCCTTAAAAATTACTTCCAATTTTATATACTGTATTAATATCTATTTTAAATATTAATAATCTCTTACACTGTAATGTTGCATAATAAAAAAATTGCCCTTCTTGAGTTTTGTTAATCTAAACTTGAACTCAATTTCAATATTCCTGTCGGTATCGGAATCGGTATCGGCGATATTTATTTTTAAGTATCGAAATCGGTATCGGATCGGCAAAACGGCGTATCGTTACATCCCTAGTTTAAAGTTTTAAGCATTTTTTAGTGTTCATGTGAAAACGGGCTTTTGGCCCAATATACATGGGTGATTCTCATTTTGAGTGTACATTTTGGGTTTTTTTATTTTTAACATTTTCAATTTAATAAATAAAAATACTAGAAGGCAGGATTCATATTATAGTTTTCACCTCATTCAACGGATCCTAATATAAAATAATATTTTTTTAAATATGTTTAAATTTTTGTGTATTGAGCGTTACATTTCACGGTTGTTTTGGGAATTATTTTTCGAAAAAATACACCACAAAAAGCAAGAATAGAATTTTAAAGCACTATATATCTCTCTAAAAAATTTTTTTTAAAAAATTAGTATTTTTCAATATAATTATTTACAAAGATTTATACAGGAGCAAAATTTAGGTTAATTCTTCTTTCAAATAATTCCAATTTTAATCAAATCGATCGACAATGTTAAGAGCTATGTCAATTTCAAATAATTATTCGTACCGAAATACGTCCCAGCTAAGACATTTTTCGAAAATATAACAACCCACAGTGCGGTAGAATCAAAATTTTTTGAAAGCAAATCAGACATTTTTTAACAGATAGTGCTCTCTATATCGTTCCTGCCCTTTCGCTGCTGTTAACTTTTTTACCGTCCTAAAATTGATAGCTAAATTATATTTAAGAATTTTGTTAACGTAACGCTTAATACATTTTCTGACGAATTTAGTATTTTTTCAGAACACGCGCTATGTTTTGAATTTAAAAATCGATGAGTTTTAACATAAACTCCATGTTTATACAATAGCCCATTATGACTGAAATGAAATTTAAAAATTTTTTAACCTGACGTTTTACGCAAGAACACCGTTACATCAAAGACTGACCGATATAGCTATAATGAATCGTGTATTTTCTTTTAACTATATGAAACCTTCCAAGCTTTCATTTGGTGTATATTTGTCAGCAGTCAGTTATTAAATATGAAAGTTATAAGACTTCAAAAATTAGTTTATGTACACAAACATCTTAAGAAGGCGATGCCGTAGCGACGTGGAGAAAATTTTTGCGTCCGTTGTTTCAGTAAATAAGCGATATATCGTATTTCAAACGTTTTAATTTTGTGTGTGCTGGGTTGTCTTCAACTTCATATTCAACAAGCACTCAGTTTACAACAATATTTTTCCTGATGTCAGCAATATCGGAAAAAACTTTCACTGGGTTTCTTTTGTTGTAGACACACATTCTTGAAATACTTACCCAGCAAACATTTTTGCTCAATTTCGGTTCGAAGTCGGTCGGAAAGTCTGCACAAGATGCCGAATTCGTATCTGAAAAGTGGTTGAAAAGAAAACGAACCTCTTTGTCAGAGGGAATTCTAAAAACTTTGCCGAAATGTCTGAGAGATTTCTCTACGAATTCTGAAGAATCTGCTAGGGAAACTCTAACATGTCTTAACAATGTCGGAAAAATTTGTGGCATATAATCAGATAATTTTCCGACTTAACTCATGACTTTTACGTCCTTTCGCATTAATGTTGGAGAAAAGTCGGATCTAAAATTAGAAATTTATCAGAAATGTCGTGTAAAAAACGCAAATAAAATCAAAATGTTTTAAGGCATAAGAGAAAATTTTTTCCAGCAAGCTAAGAAATGTAATTCCGTGAGTGCGTGAGAATTACATTTTTAAAATCACGCACAATTACGCACGGTACTTAACTTTAAATCACGTTCACGCACTATTGCCTGATTATTTTTTAATTCATGATAATTGCACATCTCTACTAGGTACCATAACTTTGCATGCTAGAAAAATTTTTGGACAAACTCTAGTGTTTTTTAACTAATTATGCTGCTTATTTAAAGTAGAAAATTACAAAAACTACACAATTTTAAATTTTGTTTAAACTTAAAAGTTGATTTATTCCATATTTAATTTTTGTGGCTTATCGAGTTATGGCACTAAGCCTCTCATTAGATAAAATAAATTTTGAAAATGTTTTTATTTTTCCCTCACCCTAAGTCTATACCTGATATATTTTTATCATGACAAATGTCAAATTCCATATAAGAAAAACATAACACGAATAATTTTTCAATATAAAGTTTGACTTTTGTCATGGGTAATGATATTTGAAAAAAATTGATTTTCAACAAACATTATATTTGAACTAAATATAGGTTTTGCAATATTTCATTCTATTTTCGAAATTAACGTTGTTACATATTTAGTTTTGTCTGTCATATAAGGTAGGTCGCATTTTGGTATGAATAATTTGGCTAAAATTAGTTTTATTTGAATGAATAATTAATTTGAATGAAAATATCTGACCTTTGCCTCATAACTTTCCTTTGAGGCTTAAGGCCCATCCATTATTACAACTTGGCAATAGTTAAAGTCAGGATTGGTTTTTGTCGGATTCTAGTTAAAGTTGTAATTATGAAGAAAACAAGCTTCGCAATAATATATATAAAATTCTTGATACGCAACAATGTCTCGATTTACTTGGTAATAAATCATCATTTACTAATATGGAATGCAATAGTTCACCCGTGAATGGGATTCATCCTGGTAGGCAATCTTTAGCCGCAGACTTATAATCTTATTGATGTTTTTCTTAAGGGTATATTTATAATTTTATTTATAGCTCTTTATATATATATATATATATATATATATATATATATATATATATATATATATATATATATATATATATATATATATATATATATATATATATATATATATATATATATATATATATATATATATATATATATATATATATATATATATATATATATATATATATATATATATATATATATATATATATATATATATATATATATATATATATATATATATATATATATATATATATATATATATATATATATATATATTTATATGTTTCTTTTGCGTACATTTTCATTCCTTATCGATATTCTTATTTGCAACCTCCTGCTCTTTTTCGTCTTCTTTCGTGATAGATACCCAGCAAAAAAATTTTGTTTACTGGTAGGCACAAAAGTATATGAGGATTTAAGTCGTAACTACTTACCATTTGACTCGATACCTACTTATTTTTGTTTCAGAAGTTCAAAAAATAAAGGATTCCCTTACAGTTGTGTTTACATTGTCACATCTATTAACTAGCTATTATATGGCTTACTTGAAGCTAAGAAATAAGAAGTCAAATAAATAAATTAAAATTAAAAACAATATATACACATTATATATTATTTTTTTAATTTGGAACGATTTGCCGTCATCCCACGTCAAATTGGGTTTGTTTACAACGCCGTCGGAAGAAAAACACAACACTCAACATTATATTTTATTCATATAGTTTTTATTTTTCTTTTTTTCCTCTTTGACCCAGCTGAGATACGAACCTGTCCCAGGAAAAACTTTGCATACTGGTAGGCAAAAAAATATATAAGGATTTAAATTGTAACTACTTACAAATTTAATAAATTTAAAATCGTAAATAAAAAAAATTTTTAAAAGTGGAAAAATCTCAAAATTTACGATGGCAAAACAAACTTTTTTCTTTTTTGTAAATATGCATATTAAAATCTAAAAAATCAAAATATGTTCCAAATATGCGACTAACTGCAAAATATGCAAAAACATGCTGTAAATGGTAAAATTTGCACTAACAAATCGATGCCAGAATTCTTAAAAAGTTCTGAAACGTATAAATATATTATTTGTGGCTACATATATCGCACAGGAAAAAAACATGTAATTGCATATTTGCGGTTTCCCTGCTTAAGCGTCAAAAAATCGTTTTCATTTACAAACACATGTTGACTTAAAAAGTGGTTGTCTACTTATTTTATTAATACATATCAACAAATTGTAACTACTTTCAGATAATGAGATAAATACGTACTAGTTTTATTAAGAACTTGGTAGTAGCTCTAATTTGAAGCATAGTAATAAGATAAAGAAGTACCACTCATTACTTTGTAGCCCATTAATATACTACTACCGATTTCAAAAATGACAAAAGTTTTTGCTGGGTATATACATATGTAATAAGTGTTACGAGTTACATTTTTCATTTCTTTTATAAGAATGTTTGCCTAATTCTGTTCTGTTCCAGGATTAAATAAGTAAAAGCTAGCCTGATTCGGGCTTGATTCAAGTACGCGACGGGATTGATTATAAAGTACGCAGTTAGGATTGTCAAGTATGCGGCGGATTGATACACGTATAGAGCGGGCTTGAATATACATGTAATACGACGTTTGTCAGCCACTTGTCGGCTATGCCCGAACAATGAAAATAAATAACAACAAGAGCACAACAGTGATTTGTGGCTATCATCAAGCAAACAAACAGCAACACAGTACGAGTACGACTGTGTATAAAGTTTATAAACATATTCGTACTTAAAATATTTTTTTTACATGAATAAATGCTAATCAAGCTAAAATTAAGTATTTTGCACATGAATATTCCGACTTAATCAATCGTTCTGTACTTGATTTCAGAAAAACCGGGATTAATTTAAGTACGGATGGATTGATTTTTCTTTTCAGTGTAAGCAATTTCTTATGAATCTTTATGAACTATTTTTAAGGTTATCCACTTTTTCTTTTTTACTCATACTCGTATCAAGTAATTTTTACTAGATTTTAGTAAAAATTTACTTAAACATAGAAACACTTAGTTAAACTTAGCAAAAGTTTTTACTTAAACTTAGACATAATTTTAAATGAATTTTAGTATATCGACCCTGTTCTGTAAACCGAATCCGAGTATAATTTTATTACCATAAGCTACTGGCCTACCATGTTTTATGTAAATAAAAAATGCTAATTTTTTATTTCATATTTTCCCGACGTTTCTTGAATTTCATGTTCACTTTTTCAAGGGTTTTTTTGTCTATTTAATAAGAAAAGAAAAACACCAACTAAGTCTATAATTGATATTAAAGTTTTACAATTTATAACTTACTTAATTAAAAAAGGTTTACATCAATATTTGTTTATAAAAACCATCATTTTGGTTGCTCTAACTTAAAAATAAAAAATTAAAAAACACACAAACTCAAAGTGTAATAAATATCACAGGGTATATTTCTATTTAATTGCTATTTTATAATTCGCACTCAAGTTGTCGGTGTCCTCTTTCGCCTACAAACCAAATAAAACTCTAACTCCCTGTTTTTGTAAATATAATACAAATTTTCGTTAGGGAATTTATATTCAAACAACAATAAAAAGACTCAAATTTGTTTTTGTTTTCAATTCAAAGTCCCTAACGAAAATTTTTATTTTATTTACAAAAACAGGCAGTAAATACAATATTTACAAAAACAAAAACACCAGTAGAAAAATTGCATCAAAACAACATAGTATATGAAATACCTTGTAAAGGCGATAACATGAACAGCTGTAACCTTTTGTACATTGGTACAACAAAAAGAAGCTTGGAAACAAGAGTAGGAGAACATAAAGCAGATATAAGCATTAACAAAGAAAGCACCACTTTATCACAACACATAACACAAACAAAACATAAACCAGATTTTGAGAATGTAAAAATATTGGACAAAGTAAGCAATCCTAGAAAAAGGTACATAACAGAAAGCTTAAGGATCCAACAGAAAATAAACCAAACAATGAACATTAAAGAGAACACCGACAACTTGAGTGCGAGTTATAAAATAGCAATTAAATAGAAAGATACCCTGTGATATTAGACTTTGAGTTTGTGTGTTTTTTAATATTTTATTTTTAAGTTATTTCAGGTATGAAATTTTAAGCTCTCTAAAATATGAAACTGCAAAAGAGTCTGAAAATTTGTTGCTATTAGTGCATATAATTTTTTAAATCGACTAGGTTTACAGAACACGCAGGTCTTTCTTTCTGAGGAAACTGCTATCTTGGCAATATTTTTCCGAATGATACTTTCCCATATTACAATGGCAAAAATATTGAATATACACACTGTGTGTATACGCCTGATATTGGCTTGTCGCACTACCTACCGTAAGCCTTAATATATCGGTTTAATAAAAAAATCAAAGAAATTGTCAAAAATGTCTAAATTACAACTCAAATATTGCGGAATATCTGAAAAAAGTATAAGGAAAATAAATTCTAAAAATGTTAAGTAAATAAAATAATACAATATAAAGTATAACCATAAATCAAACACAATTGGGCAATTCAAGGCAGTGTCATATCAGTCCTATTTTTCATATTTCATAATATTTTATGCATGCATAATTGTTCAATTCACAACCATTGTACGGTACAATATTGTAGCAAATACAACTATAAAGCTTGTGAACAGTCTGTAGAAGTTCACGTTGAAATGCCTCAAAACGTCAAACACTTTTAAAGATGAATACGTCAAAACGAATTGCAGTTTTCGATTGGAAATGAATTACTTGAATCTTAAATTATTTTAGATTTTCATTAGTTTTTACAATAAAAGGTTGATATTTTAACAATATTTAAAATCATAAAATTTTATACATGTTTTAAAAAATTGTATTTCATGTTTTATCATTTTCTCTCAAATTTTAATGCTTAAAATAAAATAAATTAAAACAAAATGTGTAAAATAAATAAAGAAAAGTTTTTGTGAAAAATAAAAGTGTAAAAGACATCGCAAGTTAATACGTGCCGCTTTTAAGCTCAAAGTTTTCGGGAAAATTAAAATTTTCTAACTGTTCTGAGACATAAGCTGTTCAAAGTATCAAGAAGTACTATTTAAATATAAAATACGGAATAGACTAATATGCAAGCTCGCTTTGAATTGCCCAAATATAATTTTGTTAACCAACATACATATGTATGTAGTACGAGTACCTTCACCCCGAAAAAGAAATTATCATTTCCATGGTAATAAAATCATTACGTTCCCATCTAAACCTGAACGAATGCTTATAAACAACAAAAAAAGTTAGAGATGTTCCTCGCACGTTTTAATATGATAAATTTTTATATGTCGTAGGCATTATACGATGTGATTTTCCTGTTAAATTCATGCAAAGTTTTTGAGTAGCAAATTGTCTGCGACTGAAACAACACCGCTGCATTAGGCCGACTAAAGACTTTGATCACGGCAGCATTAGATAATCAATCTGTAGAACCATCATCAGTGTTGCGAAAACATAACAGCGAGAAAAGTGTAATATTTTTCTAAAATGGAAACAAATAGAAGTATTCTTTGTCGAGTTTGTTTGGATATCTTAATTTTATTTTGTGGTAAGTGAAACTAGTATTTATTTGTTAAATTAACTAATATTTCATGGTCGCAAAAATTTTATCAAGCCAAACAAAAATATGTACTTTATCTTAAAAGTAATTCAATAAAACCATTATACCATTACCGATTGTACTAAGTTCTTGTTCAATTATTTTAAAATATTTTTTACTCGAAATTTACAAAAAAGGTTCATTGAAGTGCACTTGCACTATGTACGGTGGCCATTCGTCCTTTTTTTAAGAGGACAGTCCTTTTAAAAGTGTACTTTTTTTAATGAATTGTCCTTTTTTAAATTAAATTATCCTTTTTTTGATCAAACATTTTTTTTAATATTGAGTACACAAAGAAATAATCTTGACAAGCGACTCTGCTACAAATAACTTGATGCCCTCATATTCAACTACTTTCTTGGCTCAAAATAGTTAAGTACGCACACACAATATTCTAGTAAGTAGTAACCATATCACTCTATTCGTAGTAGCCAAACAAAGAAGGAGCCGCTACAACTTAGATTTCAACTCAATCGACCCACTAGCATAGCCGCACTTTTTAGTTTTGTTTTGTGTTATGTTAACGTAGTGATAGTGATGAAAATTACTCTGGTAGTAAAATAATTACATTTGAGAGTTCTTTGTTTATTTTGAAAAAGCATTGGTTTTTGCGTATACACACATTCAGTTTCTAAAGCATCAGTGTTGCCGATTTCTGTGTAACTATCCCAAAATGGGGCAAAATTAATTTTTTTTGGATAATATATGGGTAGTAAAACTATTGTGTAATTCAGTTTCTGAAGCATCAGTGTTGCCGATTTCTGTGTAACTATCCCAAAATGGGGCAAAATTAAATTTTTTTGGATAATATATGGGTAGTAAAACTATTGTGTAATTTAATCAGAACATTTTTTCAAAATATCTTTAGAGATCATTGTAGAAAATATAGGATAATTTTAAAGCTTTAATATGAAATCGTAGATATGCATGTACGTCTGTCTATACAAGGCTAATTTAAAAACAGGTAATGTCACTGGGGCAAGATATTTGTGTTACCAAATTGTCCATTAAATTTAAATATAGTTTTTCTAACAAAAAATTTGATTACGAATTAAAAAATAGCACATTATATAATGCATTATATATGTATGTCCACAGCCATAAGAAAGAAAACTATGCAAAATGCAACCAAAGCTTTAAAATATTAGCTGACAGAAGATTGTCAGCTGGTAGGTATTATTAGTATTATTTAGAATTTTTAGCACACTATCATATCAAATAGCACATTTTCTTCAGTAACTTAAAAATGTTTGTTTTTGGCTACGAGATGGTATGTGCATTTAAAAACGACATGTGTGCATCAAATCATATAAAAACATGAAACTATATGTAATTTATTTCCTAAATAATGAGGAAGATAACACTTCTATTCTGTGGATAACACCTCCCATATCAAATTTTAAATCAACTCTAATAAATTTTTTAATTATTAAGCGTCCCACCCATTATACAATATTATAGCACATATTATTGCGCACACTATTGTCGTTTTGACTTATACTATGCAATAAATTGTACAATACTTTCAAACAAAATATTGCACAATTTTTCTGACTGTGAAAAAGTAAACATAATAATGGACAATGTTGTCAACACATTGCACAATTTTCTTTATTGTACAATAAAAAACAAAAGCCTTTTGATTTTGGCCAGTATATTGTGCAACCTTCTAATATGACATACACATTGGCGATATTTTTGTGAAATATGAAAAATTGCACAATTATATTGCAAATATGTGGGTCGCTTTAAATATTTTTTGACAGTTTCTAATTTTTTATCGACAATATTAGTAACCGCTTTGCTAATTTTTTTATTTATCTTCATATAAAAATTTGGCAGTAACATATTTGGACAAATACTCACTACGCGAGAGTAATCGAACATTTTGAAATAAAAAAAAGACTACATTAACGTTTTGTAATTGGGACTCAAGTACTTAACAATGCACTATTTACATTTTAGTCTCTTTTGTGATTTTGTAATTATATATTCAATTCAAGCCAAAATAATTAAAAATTTTCTTAGAGTTAATCCACAGAATAGATGTGTTATCTACCTCATTATTTAGGAAATAAATTACCTATAGTTTCATGTTTATTAAATAAGTTGATGTACACTAAAGTGATTCGGCCTCCATACAAAATAAAAAAGTTGAGCCAGTCACCCCCTAGGATTAAAGATTAATTGAAAACAATTCCAAACATATTTGTTTTAATTTTTTTCCACGTCTCTAGATACCGCCCTTTTAGATTTTTGTACTCTGCGTCGCTATTTTTAGTCGGAACATAACATGTTGCATATCGTTATTCATGGCTTGCCTATGGCTTCATTTTTGCTTTTGGTGACTTTATAATCTGACACCAAATTCTGGGCGACAGTTATGCCATCTCGGATCCTTTCCTCCTAATGTACAATTTCTTGCACATATCATGAAAGCCCATCTAAAACTTAAGGTATAGTTAGTAAAAACGTATCGCGTTCGAGCGGATCAGCTGGCAAAATCTGTAACATAAGAAATGCTTGTTGCAGTTTACTAAAAACGTATCGTGGCTTTTGTCACGTACAAAATCTACAGAAAGCAGATTTTTACGTAGCAAATGTCAAACTAATGTCAAAGGCATTACAATCCACTACTAACAGCTGACAAAATTGCTTGGGGTGATACGTTTTCTATAACTAACACTTAAAGCTGAGCGGCACTGAAAGTTCTAACGTCACGCGATACGTTTTAACTAAATAGACCTTTAATATGTCCAGCTTTTAATATACTAATTTTTATGCCACGCCCAAAAAGTAAGATCCATTTATCTTTTACAAATACACATTAAATTAAAACAAGTCGATCAACATACAAAACAAAAAAAGTGCATCAATCCCGCCATAGAATGAAACTTATGTCAATGAAATTTCTAGAAGTGTAAAAAAGAGTTTTTTCCACGCCCCCAAATACAGTACATTTTGCTTTTCATATATATCTCCGCCATATAAGGTCCGATCTTATCGTATCCCATATCGTTTTGTATGAGTTGACTGTAAATTTAATTTTACATCTGGTGACTTTTTAAATCGACTAATATTCTGGGTGCCAGTTATGCCATTTGAGATTATTCCCCCTAATGTCCAATTTTTTGAACGTGAAAAGTAAGCCCTTCTAAAACTTTGTATGTCTAGCTTTTAATATACTCATTGTTATGTCATTCCTCACACTTAAGCCCATTTTTCCTTTACATATACATATGTATATATCGAGCCCCATTTTTGATTTAATCGTAAGCGACATGTTGTTAAAATAATTTTTTTTTGCTTTAATTAAAATTTCATAGTTCAGAATTGTCAAAAATCCAAAATTGTTGATAACTTTTAAAATACGGGCTGTAAAATTTTATCGTAAGCGACAATTTATGTACATATGTAAAATATATTTGAATATAATAAAAACACTGATCCTGAAAACTTTAATATTCTGATTTATAGTTTATCTTCTAGAATATTTAAAACAATTATTTTCAACAACTTATCTTTCATATAAGTTTCGACAAAAACTCTTTTGTTGATATTTGCAATTTTTAACGATGATTATTTTCTTCTTACATTCGGTTTTGGCATTAGTGGCGCCAAGAATTTGATGTCGGCTTAAAAAGTCACCGGAGGTACAAATTAAGCCGAATCGTCATAGAAAACGATATGCGATACGATAAAATCGGACTTTATATAACGGCGCTATATATAAAAAACAAAAGAAGCTGTATTTGGGGCATGGAAAAAACTAATTTTTACCGTTCTAGAAACTTTATACATACAAGTTTCATTCTAGAGCGCGATTGTTGCACTTTTTTGTTTTATATGTTGATCGACCTGTTTTAATTTTATATGTATGTATTTGTAAAAGAAAAATGGGTCTTACTTTCTGGGCGGGGCATAAAAGTGAGTATATTAAAAGCTGAAGAAGCTAAGTTTTATAGGGGCTTTCTAGCCACATGCAAAAAATTAGACATTAGGGGGGAAGGATCCGAGATGGCATAACTGGCGCCCAGAATTTGGTATCGGATTAAAAAGTCACTCAGCGCAAAAATGAAGCCATAGGCAAGCCGTGAATAACGATATGCAATATGTTATGTTCGGACTAGAAATGGCGACGCAGTCTACAAAAAACTAAAAGTGCGGTATCCAGAGGCGTGGCAAAAAATAAAAAAAATATTTTTGGAATTGTTTTTTACTAATCTCTAATCCTAGGTGTGAGTGGCTAGACTTTGTTTTCCAACCACCTTAGTGTACTATTATGAATTGCATAAAATATAAAGATAGAGTTATATTATTTATGTATCGTGGTACAGGTTACAATCTCCGTCGAAAATGAGCAAAAAATACGATTAAAAATCTGCTAGATTTTTCCCATTTTAATCCCAAAAGTTTGGCACTTGTGAGGAACTTATATTAAATCACTAATTTGTAGATGGACTGTCCCAACAAGTTCCCGTGGAATAAATCTTTTGAGTCTACATCATGCATTCCCAAATGGGCCTCAATATGTATAAATAGAGAAAATTTCTAGAAGGGTTGTTCTATTTAATTGTTGTTACATAATATTTGTCGCTGAGAATATAATTGCAAAAGATTTCAAAAATCTTAGCACATACTAACGATTAGGGATGCCAAACGGGACTGGTTTTTGTAAGTCCCGGAATTCAGGATTTCAGAATTTCAAATCCTGGGATTCCGAGATTTTTCAAAAAAACGGGATTTTTCGGGATCCCCGGATTTTTCTTTTTTGATAAAACACACAATTTATAAAGTAAAATATCTTTATTATGTGTATTCTTAATAACAACTATAAAGAATTAAGAAAGAAAAGCTAAGGCTATGACCATGTCTCAATTGTTACTTTTCATTACGAGTTTTTTGTATACGAGTTTTACTAAAAAAACGTAATTTAAATATTTCGGGACTCCCTGGGACTTTTTTTGACGAATCCCGGGATCCCGGATTTGTCAAGCCTGAAAAATCCCGAAATTTTCCGGATCGGGATTGACATCCCTACTAACGATACAAATTTATTAAATTATACAAAATTTTTATTAATTTTCCACATTTGTAGCATTTTTTACACACGCTAGCTCAAAAGTGATTGCTTTATTGATTGGTTTTATTTATTTACAGTTGTTTTTCCTGTTTATTGCTTTTATTCTTGGGACTTGGTGTACAAGCGTGGTTTTTTCTGTAATGATGAGTCCTTGATGTATCCCTTGAAAGGTTCAACGGTTGAAACTTGGACGTTATATATTTCTGGTTTAGTGCTGCCAATATGCGTGGTAAGTAGACCTGACTTTTTTCGTTTCCCGAGAAAGCGGAATCTATTTTGCAATTTCTTGGGATCCTGACAATTATCGCTCAATGCATATAATATTTATAAATAACCCGGCTTCATGAGAGTAGAAGTTAGTTACATGGACGTGTGGCTGGGTCATAAATATCCACTTATTAATCTCCAGGGTGTCTTCAATGATGAATTTTTTACCAGTGAACTTAAAAACAAAAACATTCTCCGCACTTTTTCCAGTGAAAAAATGTAGGCTCTAGTGTTCACTATAACTGTCAAAACATTGAAATCAGTGAACACTTCAAAATTCAACGGTACGGAATCTGGCCCCAGGCATTTTTCTCTTTCAGTTAAATTTGATATTCGGACATATTCTGTATTTCATGTGGAATCAAAATGTGCGGAATTATCAAAGCATTGTTGTTGTAAATAATTATTTATAACAACAATGCTTTGATAATTCCACACATTTTAATTCCACATGAAATACAGAACATACCCGATTATTTATGAAATACCTGTAGTAATATTACATTAATTTATTTAGGAATTTAAAAAACAATTATAGGAAAAACTAAAATATGTATTTGGTCTGCTTTGTTTCAAATATTTTCTTCAAGCAACTTAAATTCAAAAGCTAATTTTCTAAATAGAAAATTACATATCAAACTAGATTAAATATATACAAAGTATAACAAAGTAAAACAATATGAATATAATATAACACCCCCTCTCAATTATACAATTTTAATAAATTTCTAATTGACATAAAACTCTTCTTGTCCAAGGGTTTGGTAAAGATGTCAGGAACTTGATTCTTTGGTGATACTTGCTCTCGTTTTAAATTTCCTTTCATTACGTGATCTTTAAAAAAATTATGCTTTATATCAATATGTTTAGTTCATTTGGACTCTTCATTCTTCGCCATAGCAATGCATCCTATATTGTCTTCGTACAGTTTGATGGTTTGATAATCTTTATTTATAATACCCATGTCTTCCAATATACCTTTAAGCCAAATACCTTCCGATGTTGCAAGACTTAAAGCAACATATTCAGCTTCGCTTGAAGATGTGGCTACAGTGGTCTGTTTCTTACTACACCATGCAATAGGGCAACCATAAATATAAAAGATGTTGCCACTAATAGATTTTCGGTCCTCTGAATCGGAAGCCCAATCAGAGTCAACAAATCCATACAAAACATCTTTGGTATTATTTTTCTCAAATTGCAGCTTAAAATTTTTTGTTCCTTAGGTATCTTAAAATTCTTTTTAAGGCGGTGAAATGAACTTCGTTATAATTGTCTTGATGTCTTCCCATGTAGCCAACTGCGAAACAAATATCTGGACGTACACATAACATTAAATACATGAGACTTCCCAACAACTCTCTGTAAGGTAGATTAGAGCAGTCTTGTGAACTACGTTGAATATTTAAACCGTTTTCCATTGGGGTTTCTATTGTATTACAGTCTAGCATCCAAAATTTGTTTAGTATTTTCTCAATAGTCGCTTCTTGAGTCAAAAACATTTTACCATTTAGCTGGTCATATTCTATTCTTATTCCAAGGTAATATTTTAGCAATCCGCAATCGGACATCTCAAACGTAGATAGTAACTTCTGTTTTAAGAAACCAATTTCCTCTTTATTATGCCCAGCAAGTAAAATATCATCCACGTATAACAAGAGTACATCACCCGTTTGTCGCTATTTTGAATGTAGAGGCAGTAGTCATGATAAGATCTCTTGAAGCCTAAGTTTATTAAAAATTAATTGAATTTCTTGTTCCAACACCTTGGACTCTGCTTTAGACCATACAACGATTTAAACAGTTTTAAGTACATACCATGCTTCGTTCTTAAGCCATCAGGAATCTCTAAATAAATATCTTCTTCTAGTTCGCCGCGAAGGAATGCAGCCTTGACATCTAGATGGTAAAAGTTGAAACCTTTTGCAATGCCAACTGGCAAAACTGTTCTCAGTGTTGTTAATTTTGCTACTGGTGAATACGTTTCTCAGTTCCGAATTTTTGAAGGAACCCCTTTGCGACGAGTCTTGCTTTATATCGTACAGGATTTCCAATTGCTAATTGCTTCAAATATCGTTTGATAGAAATCATTAAATTTCGACGGTTTCTGCTTAATACGCCCGCTTCGTTATTGTGTATTGAGATAGACGCTTTATCCGAACCTTTGTTTTCATTCGATTCAATAATTGGAGTATAGATGCCAACATCTCCTTGAATGATAGACTCATCTGCGATAGAAACGACTTTATCTTCCTCTTCCCCCTCTTGATCGGTTGTTTCTGAGATTAATATTGACTTTTCTTTTTTATCAGGTCTTATGAATGGATACACAAACTCATTAAATTTGCAATCCCTTGCTAAAATCACTTTTCGATTATCTTTGTCCCACAATCTGTACCCATTGTGACTGTAACTAATCATAACATAAGGTTTTCTCTTAGGTTCAAGATTTTTTTTCGTTTCTGTTGTGGGTCCCATGCGTATACAAGACACCCAAGTATCCTCAATTTACTGAGATTAGGTTTGACGTTAAACCACAATTCTGCTGGTGTATTATTATGCTTTAATGATTTTGTTGGACTATGGTTAGTGATGTAAGTGGCTGCATAAGCTGCTTCTCCCCATAGATACTTCGGTACATTAGCTTCAATCATAAAGGCAGGAACTTTTTCACTCAGTGTTTTACTAAATCTTTCGGATACACCATTTCGTTGAGGTGTATATGGTATCGTTTGAACCTTTTGTATACCATTAATTTTACAAAATGCCACCATACCATTAGAACTATATTCACCCCCCATTATCTGTTGTTAAAATTGATATTTTAGCTCCAAATTTTGCTGAAACTTGCGCCTCATAGTCCTTGAATTTTTCGAGTACTTGGGATTTTGTTTTTAATAAGTAGACACAAGCGAAATTAATGCAATCATCTATAAAAGATACAATAAAATTAGAGCTATCATATGCCATTGGAGAAATTGGTCCACAAACATCTGAGTGCATATGTTCAATAATCCTATTTGCTCTTGTTCTTGTACCAGAAAAAGAATTTCTAGGTTGCTTGCTTTGAGTGCAAACTTCGCAAAAATCTTTAAGCTCAACAGGAGGCATCCCAATAACCATATCGTTTTTAACTAATTTATTTAGAAACTGATTTCCAATATGGCCTAACCGCTTATGCCATAATTCGCCATTTTCAGATTTCGTTAAATTACACATTGACCGTTTAATTTTTACTTACACCTTCCTTTGCAGCTACGTAGCTAGTTTTTCTGCTGCAGTCCTTTTTCATATGACCATAATGACCGCAATTATGGCACTTGCCATTAAACTTGGTGTTTTTCTTTTTAGAAACAAAAGCTGTCAGAATTTCATCTTTTTCTTGAACCGACCTGTCTTTTTTCTTAGCTTCTTCAGCCAGTAGTCGAATTTTAACGCTATCAAGGTTTATTTCATTACTCGGCAAACTTTCTATTGCTGTTACAACTGCATCATAACACTCGGGAAGTGTTAAAAAAAGTTGTGAAACCAAATCCGCATTTTCTGGTTTTGCCCCAGCAGCCTTTAAGTCACGTACTAAGGACTCGAACTTCAAAATGTGGTTATTCATATCTTCACCATCACGAAATTGTAAACACACCAGCTCTTTTGTTATTAAAGTCTGCGTTTGATTTGACTTAGCGCACCCTACATTTCTTTTGCCGTTTGTTTTTCATGGATATAACTTAAATAATCATCATGTATAAACGATGTGATTAAATCTTGCGCCTTTGCACCTATTTTTAAAATTCTCTTCGCTCTTTATCAGTCCCAGGCGCTGTCACAGACACAACCTCTAAACAACCTGCAGCAGCCAAATGCTTTTCAACCCGAAATTTGCAATTTATGAAATTTCC
This sequence comes from Panzeria rudis, assembly GCA_956483635.1. Taxonomy (NCBI): domain Eukaryota; kingdom Metazoa; phylum Arthropoda; class Insecta; order Diptera; family Tachinidae; genus Panzeria; species Panzeria rudis. Next base: position 95,060,325 of record OY101450.1, on the reverse strand, counting down.
ACCAGCGAATTGTTGAATTCCCGTTGACTTTTCTGAAGGGAGGCCCATAACCTATTCACCCTTATTGTGAATCTCGACGTCGACGTCAACACAATACATTCGTCGCTGTCAATTCGATATGTCGTCGTTGTCCCTTCAATACTAAATCGGCATTTACTAAAAGTATTGTGTTGACGTTGAATTGTTATCGATAATGTGAAGGAAATAAATATCACCGCTATCATTTTGACGTTTATTCAATTTGTTTATTGCCTTGGTTTATTAAAATTGTTTAATATTGTATTCAAGTGAAAGTTTTAGTGATGAAGAAAACAAATAAAGACTTCTTCTCTTTTGAAAAGTTCTTCTCCTTGGTGTTATCTTTACACCATTTTCTTTTCTTCATTTCCCATCAAATTCGTTTCTGCATTAAAAACATCCTTTTGGTTGGTATTGTGTTTCGTAAATATGTAATGCGCTCCTAAAAGTGGTTTCTTCCACTCGAATAGCATATGTGGAAGTTAACGGGCATCCCCGTCATCCTCAACGATTTTGGAGCGTTTGCTAGATGCATATCGTCATATAAAATGCAAAAGTGCCTATCATCAATTTTTAAAAATTTTCAGAAGATAAAAACCTCAATAAAAACTGTTGTGATTATGTTATTTCAACATAGTATCATTAATTCAGACTTTATTAATGATACTACCCAGAAAAAAATCATTATTATATTCCCAATAGTTTCCTTTTTATTAAGTTACCTATCTTTCCTATGTTTCAACATTTTTAAAAATTATGATAGGCCGCCGCTTTTGCATTTTGTATGGCGATATATTTTCTGGTGCTTACCGTTTGCCAACCATCGCTATATCTTATTAGTGGTCCAATAGATTTAATTTCGTCGCAATTTATTCCAATCCTTTCTTAAAATTATTAGGAGTTCTGCTCCTTTGAAATCCTTTTGCTAGGCTTGGTTTAGTTTCAAGCCGCTGAATTAATTCTTCAAATAGTTTGTTGTTATTTTGGTGTTATTTAAATTTTTTATATTTTAAATATTTTTCCAAATAAATAACCGTGACAGCTAAAAATGTCTATCGAGTTGTTGCCAAAAATTGTGTCGACAAAAACATAGCCAATTTAACACAATGTTGTCTTAAAGTCGCATTTGTCAATTGTTATCGAAATACGTCAATATTGACAACGGCAATGCCATTATTGCACCGTCGACGTCACTTGTGGCGACGTTGACATTCGCAATAGGGGTGATTATTCAATCAATCTTTATTTAGAAATTTAAAAAACAATTATAGGAAAAACTAAAATATGTATTTGGTCTGCTTTGTTTCAAATATTATCTTCAACTAACTCAAATACAAAAGCTAATTTTCTAAATAGAAAATTACATATCAAACTAGATTAAATAAATACAAAGTATAACAAAGTAAATTTTTGTATTGCTTGTGACATTATAACTGCACATATCACGATACCGCTTTACTCAGTACACTCTAAATCATTACTTCAAATTTACGATCATATATTGTCTAAATTTGTGTTGAAAATTTCTCCTTGTCTAAAATTACATCGATTTTGTAGTTATTTTATTAAGTTTCTATTAATGATGAGCTTGAGGTCAATTTTTATAAAAAACGTTATAAAAACTTTATTATCGATATTTCGCTACTCCTTTGTGTAGCTTCTTCTGGATAAAAATAGTTGACAGAATTTAATAACAAAATTTTTTAAATAAATAACAATGTAACAATTATTTGGCTCTTTAATTTAACAATTGTTTCAAAAATTAATTTCTTTCTTTTCCGGTTTTTTTATGAGTTAACAAAATTATTGTGATTTGATATATACAAAATTATTTTAATTTGAAACCTATTTTTATTTTCCGTCTTTGTTTGAAAAATTTTTTGAAAGTTGATCCAAATAAGGTTTGAATATTAAATAATTAGGAAATGAAAAAACCCTCAGGATATTTGAAGACAGTAATGAACATTTTTGTTATCTTTAATAATGAGTAATTTTACAATCTATTTACTACTTTAGCTTTGTGTATTAAATGTCTATAATTCTGAGCTACACTATCAGTATCTGCCTTAAAGTTAATCCTTACATCTGGAGGTACTCTAATTATTTGTAGCATTTCTAACATATAACGACGTTTATATCTGTTTTCTGTATTTAAAATGGATGTTTCCTGAAAATCTGGATAGTGAATAGAATCGCGACAATGTAACGATAATGCTGTTTTTTTGTGATGAAGTATAATTCCTGTATTTTATGTTGGATTTATGCCCAGCTAATTTATTTTTAAGTTTATTTTGTGTTGTACCTACATAAACTTTATTACAAACTTCATTATCATTTCCTTTACATGGTATTTTGTAAACAACATTTGACCTTTCCAATTTGTGTATTCTATCTTTTGTTTTACTGAATAATCTACCTAATGTATTAATTGTCTTATGTGCTATTCTATATCTGTTAGTATAGAAAAAATTCGAGTTTGCCAAGCGTTCTGATATTACCGGAATATATGTTAATGCTTTGTAAATCTTTGGTTCTGCCGTATCGTCAGTATTATTTCTGTTATGATCTGTATATTTTCTTATCAAATCACATGTTAAACTAATAGGAAAATCATTAACAACTAACAAATCTCTAATAATTTCTTTATTTTTCCTGTGGAATTCTACATCACTAATTTTCAAAACTCTATCTATAAGATTCCTCGCTGTATTAATAATTATTCTCTTAGGGTGTTTTGAAAAATAATTAATAATTCTACCTGATGCTGTCGGCTTTTGATACCAATCTATTAATAAATTGTTACTATTTCTTATTATTAAACTGTCCAAATACGGAAGTTTACAGTCATTTTCTTTTTCAACAGTAAATTTTATATCAGAATGAAATGAGTTAAATGATGTCAGCAAATTTTCAATCTCACTACTTGAAATTATACAGAAAATATCATCAACATATTTTGTTATAATTTTCGGCTTGTTAGATAAGTTTTCTATGCATGTATCTAATAACTTTTCCATAACAATGTCAGCTATAATTGGAGATGCTGGTGATCCCATAGGAAGACCTTTTTGCTGCATATATATCTTATTATCATATTGGAAAAATCTATTATCAGCTATGCAAAATTTTAAAATGCGTAAAAACAAGTCTTTTTCTATATTAGTATGTTCTACAATCCTATTCCATTTCCCTTCTATAATACTAATGGCCAGCTCTATAGGTACACTTGGAAATAGTGAAACAACCTCAAATGATACCAATAATTCATCATTATCTATCTTAATATGTTTTATTTTGTCCTTAAATTGTAATGAGTCTTTAACGTTGTATTTAGAATCTTTAGTAATATTTTTAAGAATTTGTGTAATATATTTAAGAAGGTGAATTTATGAATGAGCAAATTGGTCTTAGCGGGAAATTATCTTTATGGATTTTTGGAACTCCATATAATTTAGGTGCATTTGTTATATTAGTTTTTAAATTATTTTTCTCTGAAGGTGTAATTATTTCTAATCTAATTATTTAATATTCAAACCTTATTTGGATCAACTTTCAAAAAATTTTTCAAACAAAGACGGAAAATAAAAATAGGTTTCAAATTAAAATAATTTTGTATATATCAAATCACAATAATTTTGTTAACTCATAAAAAAACCGGAAAAGAAAGAAATTAATTTTTGAAACAATTGTTAAATTAAAGAGCCAAATAATTGTTACATTGTTATTTATTTAAAAAATTTTGTTATTAAATTCTGTCAACTATTTTTATCCAGAAGAAGCTACACAAAGGAGTAGCGAAATATCGATAATAAAGTTTTTATAACGTTTTTTATAAAAATTGACCTCAAGCTCATCATTAATAGAAACTTAATATCAAGAAAAGGTCGAAAAATTAGCAAACAAGTAGTTATTTTATTAAAGAAAAAATTTTTCAAATTAAACATATTTAGTCCAAGTGGAAAAAAATGTAACATAAAGTATAATACGGCTATGGCTGAATGGTAGATACGTCAGACTATCAGTCAGGAGGTCGCGGTTCAAACCTGCACGCAGCCAATCATTTTGTTTAGTAAAAACATTTTGTTGAAAAATAATCCGTGTGTGATTTTAGGTCGATAATAATCTGTGAAGTGTTGCCGGCTATTCTCGACCTAATTTTCAACAAAAGTGCTTTAGAGTGTAGCTGGAGGTATTGAATCTTTATTCTTTTTTAATTTCAAATCAGTCATACTCAGGCGCTGATAAAGGGGGGGGGGGCATTTCCCCTCCAAAACGAGTAAAATATACCCAATTTCTATAGACTTTCTAAAAAAATTTTGCAAAATACATAGCATGTTTTAGTAAGCAGTTGGTTTTTCTTAATATGATTATTTCAGTAGAATTTGCTTGTGAATCCAAATTGATAATCAGGCTCAGGTTCGTAACGTTTCCCAGCAAAAACTTTTGTGATTTATGCAATGGGTAGTACTTTATTAATGGGTTACAAAGTAATGAGTAGTACTTATTTATCTTATTACTATGCTTCAAATTAGAACTACTACCTATTTCTTAATATATTTAGTACGTATATTTCTCATTATCTGAAAGTAGTTACAATTTGTTGATGTGTGTTAATAAAATATGTATATAGACAACCACTTTTTAAGTCAACATATGTTTTTGTGTATGAAACCTAGTTTTTGTCGTTTAAACTTACAAGTCAACAATAGCTGAGTAGGTAAAGTTCTTGTCTTCAAATCTGAACGAGCACAGGTTAGGTTCCCAGCTGGGTCAAAAAATAAAAAATTTGAAAAAAATATAAATAAAATATGTGTGTAAATTAATTTTTTAAATTTTAATTTGTTTATTTGACTACTTATTTTTTTAGTTTCAAGTAAGCTAAATAATAAGTAGTTAATTGCTGTGATAATGTAAGTACATTTATAAGTTCATACTTTAAGCGTTCTAAAATATTTTATATGGCTTTTTATCTTTTTTATTCCTTTGTGGAAGAAGTACAACAAGACAAATTATATCAGACACTGAAAAAGCGTTAGACGAAGATGGTATCTTAATATCGATCCTTTATTGCAACGTAGTGATATTTAAAAAGAGACACATTTTCAAGTTACTGAAAAAACAGTGCTCCTTAATGCCTTCTTTATGTGTAAAAAAATCAGAAATATAAACCGAAGTTACAGTCATTAAACGGCTAATATCGGTCCTATATCTGCTAACATTTGAACTTTTCAAAGTCTAATTTTTTCGAGATATAAAAAAGTTCCAATAAAGGATCGATATGTGCCTGTACAGTGTACATTATAAAATGTATAACTTAGGGTTGGTGCACATTTGAAGAGCATTTGAGAGATACAATTTTTTAAATTTTGTTTTTGTTCCCATAAAGTCCACTTGGATTATGTGATCTAGACAATTTAAAAAAAGAACATACATACATATATGAATTTATTAATTTTTAATTAGTTTTTAAATATGTATATGTATTTGCTTTTATAATAAATGAACTTGCTTTTATTCTTTACGTTTTTATTAAAAAACCTCTTGAATTTCTTATCTTGAGCTCGTTTGATTCAAATCACTAATTATCAAAAATTCCCGGTAGTCCCGGGAATAAAAAATTTTATTTCCCGTTTCCCAGGAATTGGAAGAGTTTGGGAAATTAGAAACCCTATGATGACGCATCTTATTTGCAAGATTTAGCTCCCTCGGTCTACTTTCTATTTCTGAACTTAAAATAAGCGCCTTGTGGTAAAAGTTTTGCCAACAATGAGAAGGATGATTCTGCTATTGATGGCTATTTTAAGGAGCTAGACAGTTCATACTATAAACAGGGTATTGAAGCTATTAAATATCGCTGAAAAAAGTGTATCGAGATAAAAGAAGATTATGTTGAGAAATAAAAAAATTTTTTTTTAAGTTTTCGTTTTTTCTTTAGTCAGTTTTGGTACCGCCCACGTACACGAAACCTATTTTTAGCTCTTAAAAAAATAAGTAAAAAGTGACACAGTGGGTAGACTACCTACTTGTCTTGCAGTGTGAGGAATGTATGTTCGCACCCCGGTTGAGCCAAAGTTTTTGTAAGAGTTACAAAACTATAAATAAAAAACTAGTAAGAGCACTAGTTTACAACATTTAGTAATCCAACTGGTATATAATTGTATACAAATGAACTACTTGGGCTCCTTATGAAATATAAAAAAGGACAGATAGGCAACTAGTCTAAAGCAAATATTAGCTATTATAGTTCTAACTACATACTAGTTACTTTGTCTGCAGGGAAGTTACAAATCTACAAGTAAAATACACACAAAACAACGTGACTTTAACAAATTTTATTGTTTTGGGTAACGGGCACTGCTCTTTCCTGTAACCAACACATTGTTTATTAAGAGCTTATCTATCACACTATGAATTACGGAAACACTTCATTCTTAAGCCCAACAGTTTCTTTGCGGAATAAGCTTCCTGCAGAGTTCTTTCCTGTAACTTTCAATGGTGAAAGTTTTAAGTCTTTTACTTCCTTTGAAAAACACACCTCTTCTAAAGTAAACTTATTTTTTCGTCCAATACTAAATTTACAAGGTAAAATATTTAATGAATCTCTGTTTTTCCAAATAGGATGGGCAGGAAAGTAAGTTAGATGTAAAAAAAGGTATGAAATGAAATTCCAGATGGTTTCTGTTCGCTTTCTTTACCCAATGTCTTCTCCATACATGCAAAAAGTAAATAAAAAAAGTTTAACAAAGAAACTTTCATGCGAGATTTCATCGTCTAAATTTAGTCCTATCGAGTATTCTCGATATCCGTTTATAAAAAAAAACTTTTCCTTATTTCAAACATTTTCTCATTTGCAGATTCTCATCGTTGAAATTATCATATATAGAAATCAGAAAAAATGTTCAAGTGGCGAATTGAGCACAAGACGGTACGTATTCATAGCTCGTGAAATTCCCAATTGGATGGCTGAATCTTACAAGAAAATTGGTATTTATTTGTTTGGTGCATATGCATGTGACCTGGCAGTTCATATAGCAAAACATACAATTGGACGCTTGAGACCCCATTTTTTTGAGGTATGTAAGTGATTCAAGAAAAACCATTTAAATAGGATAGCAAAAACTAGCACACTTAGCATAAAATTTTTATATTCTGTATTTAAAACATGTGTTAGACTGGCTCTATTTTGAAAAATAATTAAATATGTTGGTTGCTTTACTTGGCTGCCTACTACGCGCAAGCATTCAAGTAGAATTAAGATGAGTCTGTATTGAAAATTAAATATGAATAGTAAAAATTCTATAACACTAAATTTGTACGATGAAATATTTTATAAAATTTGTTGTATGCAATGCAATGCAATGGCAAGAAAACAAGTTGGAATAAAAAAATGAAATTTCAGATTGGCATAAAAAAACAATTAATTTAAAATATTTTCAGCTTTGTCAACCCATTATGCAAGATGGCTCAACATGTGCAGATCCGAAAAACCATGGAAAGTATATAATAGACTTTACCTGTAGCAATCCACTGGCAACTGAAGAACTGTTAATACAATATAGACAATCATTTCCGAGCGGTCATTCCAGCTCTTGTTTCTTTACAATGGTCTTCTTAGCAGTAAGTTTTTTTCAAGGGCAAAGTTCAATATACATTTTATTTCTAATTTACATTTTTGTTTTAGTTATATTTACAATCTCGTATGACTTGGCACGGCTCAAAATTGTTGAAGCATTTCTTTCAATTTGCTTTAATCATGTGTGCCTGGTACACAGCCTTGTCACGTGTGTCCGATTATAAACATCATTGGTCTGATGTGTTGACAGGTTCAGCAATTGGTTCTTTACTGGCATTTATAACGGTAAGTTTCTTTATTTTCAATGCAAGTTAAATATATCTGAATCTACGTGTGAATTAACGATAGCCACAGCGTGGTTAAGCCCTTATGACACTACCACCCCTATCGCGAATAACAAATGAAATTTATGTTCCCATGAAATTATCATTTCCCTTCGAGGGAGAATTGCCATCGTGTAGTTCCCGTGAACATTATTTTCCGCTATCAGTTCTTAGTGAATGTAAATAAGGAAGAAGCTTAACAAAATAAATTAAAAATCAAAGAAATTTTTATTAAAAAATAAAAAAAATGCAGTGCTAAGAATTGGAATTATATTTTTATTACATGAGGAATCTAAACAAAATTGAATTGTTCGTCCAGGATTGCTAGATGTATACAATGCCTTCGAGTACTCGAGCCACTGCAGCCAGCCTAATTCAATCAAATATGTAGTATTTTGGTGTTAAATTAAATTTTCTCAAGAGTAATTAAAACTGGGTTTTAAAAAAATATATTTATAAGCTTTAATAATTAATTGGAAGGATAAAATAGCAATTACATGATGTATTTATCTATTTCTCATGCTAAAATAAAGAGAGCAAAAACAGGGGAAAAGGGAAAAATCCACGTGAAAAAAATCATTCATGATAAGGGGAATTTTACAATTATTTATTCACGATCGCAAAAGGAGGGAAAGGGAAAACATTTCGAGGAAAAAATATTCACGATAGGGGTGTACATTTTTTTCTTAATTTTTCAAGTTTTCTAGAACAGTGAAAATATAATGTAATAGGAAGTTTTAACAGGTGCAAAGAATTCAGCTATACTAGCATAAGTACAAAGTTATCAAAGCTTTTACTAATATAATGTTAACGATAACAAATTAGTTTATGTAAATAAAATTTAAAAATTTTCAAATTAAAATTGACGTTTAAAGTAGGGATGTAACGATACGCCGTTTTGCCGATCCGATACCGATACCGATATTTAAAAATAAATATCGCCGATACCGATTCCGATACCGATACGAATATTGAAATTGAGTTCAAGTTTAGATTAACAAAACTCAAGTGCAATTGTTTTATTATACAAAATTACATTATAAGAGAGAATATTTAAAATTGATAAAACATGGGAAGTAACTTTGCTTCTAAAAAATCTATATTAAAAATATGCAAATAATTAGTAGAAAAGCAAGAAAAAATGTTTAATTTCTTTATAATTTTAAAAAATAGTCGCATGCTTTTAAAAAAATCGATTTTTTTAAAGGACATTTACCAACTAATATTCTTCTAAATAACTTAATAGCTTAATTATTAAAAGACTTCTAATTTTATATTTATTCACATAAATTTACATGAAAGTACAGTTCTGAGTTTAAATTCGCATAAAAAAAATTTGAAAATGGGTAATTTTTTATCCTTTTTCCTTGAGAAAAAATCATTATAGAATACCGAAAAAGAAATTTGTCCTAGCATCGCTTCCAATTCGGTGATTGGTAATCGAAAAGCAGAACTTCTTGCAATGGCAAGGATATGTAAAACTAATTAGAAATTATCCAAATTTGTAATACTTCCGGATCGCGAATTCTACATTTTTATGACTTCTTTGTCTTTTTTTGCTGGAATAAGATTTAAAAAACAACGACTTGAATTTGAATTCATGGTAAAATTAACAAAAAATTAAATAATTTTATTACAAAATATTACCATAAAATATTATTAATTTTTAAAATTGATATTAATAAGATTTAAAAAATAACGAAGTGAATTTAATTCATGGTAAAATTAAACAAAAATAAATTATTTGTTAAAAAAAACTCTGAAAATTTGTTTAAAAGTATCGTCGTATCGACAGTAAAATATCGCCGATACCGATGTATCGGAAAATCTGAAGTATCGCCGATATATCGGTATCGGTATCGGTATTCGTTACATCCCTAGTTTAAAGCTTAAAAAATCGACATTTATAAGCACTTAAAGCTGTTAGAAGCAATGCATTGCATATTTAAGAACAATAGCTATCAAAAAAGATACCATAAATTCACGAACACTTATTCCCCCTTATTCTGTACCTATTTGTCGACGTCACGTCAAGACAATACCAAAAATTTTTCACATTTCTACTCGTCATCGACAACAATTTACTTTCACTGACAGCCACTTAATATTCCCTAAGTCATAGAAAATAGGAAGAGTATGTTAATAGTAGTAAGTTTTTGTCGACAGCGAGTAGACAAATGCCAATTTTTTAGTGTTGTCTTGACGTGACATCGACAAATAGTTACGGAATAAGGGGGATTAACTTTTGCCGATAATTTTAAAATCTAAAAAATATAGGCAAAGCAACACAACTATTTAAGATTTAACTACCCTCACTAACGATAGTGCTTCTTGGAAGCACTAACGTAAGCGAGAGTTGTAAAATATGTTCCACAATTGTATACAAGAACAGTGCGCACACATACGGTATGTGTGCATACTAGGGTGATCGACTCGATTTTTCAACCGGATTTTTCCGCAATACGGTTGTCGGTTTTTCCAACATGTTGATTTTTCGAGTGCCGAATAGTCCGGTTTTTTTATTAAAAAACCGGTCCAGTCGAATACTTTTCGAATCGTATATTTTATTAGTTTTTACTATATTAAAACTTAGACAAACTTTTACTGTTAATTTTCCTAAGTATTTTTGCTCAATAGCATTTACTGAAACGCAATTAAGGTGAAATATTTCTCAAGTAACTGCTACTTGGGAAGTCGTCCTTTTCTATTTGTTACATAGGTACACAAATTTATATTTCACTGTTTTGTCAACTCTTTTTCTTTGGGCGTTTTATTACAAATAAAAAGGAGGCAATACTTCAAGAAAACATCACGTTTTGCTAGCATTTTGTATACTTGTTTCTTTCTATCATTTGCTGTTTCATTCTTTGAATCCTATAACCGAACAATGTAGGGAAAATGAAGTATTAGCCAGGCAAATACACATAATATACATATAAGGTTCGAAATAACAAATGAATGGCTGATGTTGAGTAGGGTTGTTCATGAAGAATTACGGGGAACTCACAATCTTCTCAAACCCAATTGGCACCATATCATATTTTAACCGCCAGTTTTTGACTCAGTAATTAAATACTAAATAAATATTTTATTATTATTTATTATTTCATATAAATTTTAATAAATTTAAATTGTAATTAAATACAACTTTTGTTTTTCAGTTGTATTTAGTTGTTCTTATTTAATTGTGACAAAAATATGGTAGCACCATAAAATACCACAAATTCCCCCTAAATTTCCCAAAAAAAGCAGCTGTTCAACATAAACAAAGAAAAATTCCAAAAAAATTTATTTTTCTTTATTCAGGAAATAAGAATAATGAAGAGTTTCTGCAATGTTTTAAAATAATAAAAACAGCTTACAAAATCACAAAAAGACAAATATAGCCAAAGAAAGCCCAAATTTCTCGACAACGAAAGTTGAATTGTTAGCCGCTACAATTTTTTGTTTCCACCCACCCCGCCATGATCATAAATTAAAATTAATCCTTTAAATTTTATTATTTTATGATCCCACAAACTTTCCCTGTATTTCGTTTTTGTGAAATCACTGCACAGCGGGGACTTTCGCCAAATAAAGGGTAATAAATCTGGAACTTCTAAGCTGCTGATTGGGCTTGTCTGAAACTTGAAACATCTTTAGGGGATGAGTCAGGCTTTATATTTTCAACTTGAAACACTCTTTAACTCAATCCTTAATTTGAACTATATATCAAGGGTTGAATTAAACTTAAATTCAAGGTTTGAAATAACCTATAAGTTATGGCTTGAATTATATTTTTTTACAACTGTAATGTTTTACTTGAATCAAAGTTCCCATTTTAATGAAGAATGCTATTGAAATAAAGTGAACTTCAACCCTTGAAACTGGATTGTTTGAGTTGACTACTAATTGTTTTACGCTTTAGTTCAAGCAAAATTGCTTATTGGGTATAGAGTAGTCTTGAATTAACTGCCTTTTGTTTAAGCGCACTTAACTGCACAAAAGTATTAATTTCTATCGCTATTCTCTAAAACCACATACAAAATTATTTTTTAAGTGCACTTTTTATATCTGCTCTTTTAAGATAAGTTCCTTAAATTTTTGGCATTTCAAAACTATTTTAATACAAAAAATCATTACCTGGCCACCCTGTTAGTTAAGTCTTTCTTATTATCCCCATTTACTTAAGTCATTGTATTATAATAAATAAATCAGTTTAAGTCTAACCTCCAAACTGTGTGTTAATTGTCTTATACATATCAAGCTGAATTTTAACTTGAGTGCACAAAATATTTGTTCAAAATACTTTTTTAAGTGCACTTTGTATACCTGCTCATTCCACATTTTTTTGCAGTTTTAAATTTTTTTCATATAAAAAAATTAAAGTTATCTGCACACACTAAATAATTGTGTTTACGTGCACATTAAGGCAGGTCAGTGCATTTAAGCTAACAGCACTTTTGACTTACCTGCACTAAAAAGCGTGAAAAGTTGATTGTGCAGCTAAGTCAAAATTACTGTATATGGAAAGTGGAAACCATTGAGGAAGCTTTTCTTAGCGTGATTGCGTACCGGCCAGAGGGGGAACAAGATAAATCAATGAAGTTTTGTAATACCATTGGCAAGACAAGATTGTATTTGATCTAATCCGTAACATATCTTTAACCCCCACCTCTTGGAGCGTTACGTAATATGTGATTTTGTAAAAATCATGTACATTATTTTACGCAGATTTGATTTACACGTACTTTGCTCGGTCACAGCAGACCGCGTAAATCGAGGCTTACCTGTAATAATAGGCTTAAAGTTTGTAGGCTTAAAGTTCGTTCAATTTAAATTTTCAATTAAACTATTTTTATTGAGAAAATAATTTTCAAAGCATGTAATAATTGTCTTTCCAAAATGTGTAGAACTTTTTCGAATTAAAGTGATTTTTATATATGTTAAAATTTGCAAGCTTTTCCATGAATGTTGAATATCTATTAATAAATTTTATGTGGCAACTGCACTAAAATTTTTGTAATGATAATTTTATTATATTTTTCATTACAGGCAAATCATGTTTGCGATTTATTTGACACAAAGTCTTCGGAATCATATACGCTACCGAATTTTACACACGATATGCCACCAGAAACGTCAAAATCAAATACCAATTAATTTAGGCATTCACTTAATGTTTACAATTAAAGTTAAATAAAATTAAAATTAAATCTATTGATCCGTTCTTTAAACATAGTAGGTACAATATTTAACTATATCTATCTTTACACCTATCTGAGTTCACTCCCATTTGAGATCAATGGCGAGTATATTCTATTTTTGGCCGAGCTCAGAGGAGGAATTGACACAAAATTGTGTGTTAGATATGGTATTTCGCTTTCTGATATTAAAATCGCATGGGAACTCAGGCAGTGTGAAGACAGCTAAAGGAACATGTAATGCTACAACGATATAAAAATGTGTAAATAAATAAACAATGATAAGCTTGACTATATATTGAAGACATATTTGTTTGCTTAAGTAACGCGAAAAGCCATTGCTCCCGGCTTGTGAAAGTAAGTACACCGAAAAAACTAAATTTAATTTTCAATGAAGAAATTCAATGAACAAGAAATTAATGATACAAGAATATAAAGTAATTCCATTCAACGAATGTTTGACTTATAGTATAAACACAATTGGGGCGAACGACGAACTTCGCATAGTTCGACGTACTTGTCGGTCAAAATTCGTTGCGTAAATTCGTCTTTTGAAACACAATTAAATTTGACGAACTAACAGTTTTACTCCAAAACCTCTGCCTTGCTATGGATATTTTTGTAGTCCATGGATACCAAGTTATACACATATTCAATGCTGCAAAAATCGCTTGCATAAATGTTCAGATCAAAAACGTCATGATTACTTGCAAAAAAAATAAATGCAAAAATCTATATCAAGTCTTAAAATTAATTACCTGCCTGTTCCACAATGACGACAAGTCGACGCCGTTCTCATATTTATATTGAAAACAATAATAAAAAATTTAAATTTGTTTTTAATATAAATATGAGAGCGATATCGACTTGTCGACATTGTGGAACAGGAAGTCGCTTAAACTCTAAAAAGGGCAGACATTTGGAATAAATCACACCTATCGCGAAAATGTTGAAAATTCGCATAAAATAGCAATATTGGAAACAAGCCCTAAACTATAAACTCGAAATTAACAGAAATTCGCGAAAATTTGAAATATATAAAGCAAGCCATAATTTTTACTAAAATCCCTAAAAATCTAAGGAATTATAAAATTTCGGTAAAAACGCGAACATGTCGAAAATTCGCTAAAACTTGCTAACAGCAGTATAATAGCAAAGTCTAATATTGTTTAAAATTCGCGAAAACTCTTAAGAAGCAGAATACTTGCACAAATTCGCTGTTATCGCGTACATTGCAAAAATTCACGAGAAGTTGCGAAATCGAAAACATGACTTAAATTTGATTAGAAATTGCCAAAACTTTTAAAAATAAAATAAACTCTGAAAAAAAACGCGAAAAAATAGCAAATTCGCGAAAAATGTCTAAATGTGTTGAAGAAATCACTAACACTGCAAAGAGCAACAAAATCTCAGAATATTAGATAAATCGCAAAAATTGCGAAATTTCGCAAAAATTCTAAACATCGCAGAAATTGCAATGTTTAGTAAACGTTTTTGTTTAATTTTGATGTCGTAATAAATCCATATCTCTACAATTGACAGTTTTTGATATTTTTGAATTAAAAAAAATGCATAACCATATTAACAAACAATTAGCTACTGGTTTGAGCTTTTCACATATTAACATGTTCATATATACTTAAGTATAAAATCAAACCAAAAAAGTTTGTCTTTAGTAGAACAAAAATCAGAAAAATGGGAAAGAAGAAAAATAAACCGATGGAAACGCTGGGAAACTGCAGTTAATATCAGCTTAAATCACTCTTAATTCTCGTATTGTAAAATTCTGTAAAATTAACACAAAATGCTGTAAAATTAACACAACGCACAATAGCAGATTTGTAAAAGTATTAAGCATTCTATCTCTACCTCACTTCAACATCTGTTGTCTTTATTATATCTTTTTCCCAAAGAAGGTAAAACATTAATTAATTAACTGGTGAGCATTAAGTGTCTGTCGATAATTTAGTCCAAATTTATTTGTATTTTATTTAATTAAATCGAACGCCTAGTTATCGAGCAAATTATATGGCGCAGGCTCTTAAATTTTCTATTCAACGGTAAATTTCGAGAAGCAGACAGATTCAATTAAAAAAAAGTATTTTATAGGGATTGAAGCTCAGTACTATAAGTATAAAATTGACTGAGAAACCCCAGCCCACAAAATTCTTGTTGGCCTGTATAATTTACACAGAACAAAGCTTGAAAATACAGTACGTATTGTTTTGTATAATAAAGAACGGTTGGTCACCGTAAATTTATGACACTTTTCAACAACCTTAAGGCTCCATTAGCCAACCGTTGCTGTACCGCGACCGTACTGTACCGTACTGTTAGCACGTTTGTGCACTTATAGAACGTTTAAAAATGTGGGTATGTTTTACTTTATTTTGTTGTTTTAATATGAAAAAGAAACAGCTGTTCACAAAACAGGGGGAAATTCCCCCTAACAGCAAAACTACCAGAACAAAAAATAATCAGCTGATGTTATGCTGCCACCTGTATACTTATTGCACCATGTTCCAAAGCATCTAACTAATTGTTAACCAATGGCATTTGACGGTTTAAGTAATGGTAAACAAAGAAATGTGAATAAAATATCATTGGCTAAACTATTGTCATTTGCTAACTAATGACTGTGAATTTGGGCCTAAAACGTCGTCTGAACATCTCTAAAGTTTTTGTTTATAAGTGTTTAGTTCAGGTATAGATGGGAACATAATGATTTTATTACTATGACAATGATTTTTTGTTTCTCATTGTGAAGGTACTCGTAGGTTGTCATTTAAAATTTTTTTATTATCTGTTTGAAAAATTGTTATTTACTGCCTGTCCCACAATGTTGATACGAAATTGTCTATCTTATATTTATATTGAAATCATAAACAAATTTTAGTTTTTTTATTATTGTTCTCAGTATAAATATGCGAAAGAAATTTTCTTATCGACATTGTGGGATAGGTAGTTAATGTGGGTTAAGAACCTATTCTATATGCCTGCATTTCGTTGGTGTTAATGACAACTCAGCATTAGAATAACCGTCAAGTAGTTTTCAAAGTCAAATACTAAAACAAATGCATACAAAATTTAAAAACCTAACAACACACTTTATATTCAATTGGAATCCATTCATTTTTCTTACGACCTTCAAACAACTAATACAACCTTAAAATTTAAAGCCTAAAAATTTCACATGGACATAATAGAGCAGTACCTCTATTTAAATTCTCCAAATCACTTAGGAGCGGAGCTATGAAGTCCCAAACCAGGGTACTTCGCTCATGTAAAATTTTCTAGCTCTTGGAATTTTTTCGCTTCTCATTTGATTTCAAAAATTTTTTATATCATAGCCGTTGATAAGATCTAAAGGACATACATATGTTTAGTTGTACAGTTTTTGCATTTTTTCTATTTGGCACTAGAAAAAATTTTCCCAAATAGTAACAAAAATGCAATACTGTTGAATGAAAAACGGTGGAAAACTTTGATAAATTTCAACACACAAATGTCAACAAAATTAAAAAAATATTTTAAAATTACAGCAAGAAGAAACATAAAATTTATTATACTACAAATAGAAAAAAAATAAATAAAATAAAATAGTGTTTGTGTGTGCAAAAAAATAAATTTTAATACATTTTCAAGTGCAAAAAATAAATTTTTTTTTCAAAATCGGTCCATAAATAGCGGACTTATTCGACAATCAATATTTGAGGCGAGCAAATTGCTCGTCCGATTTTCAAAAAAAAAAAGAGAGAACAAACTGTAAGCAAACCTTTTCAAACTCTTTCCATAAATAGAAGAATTATGCTATAAGCAATACTTTCGGCGGGGAAATTGCCCGTCCGATTTTCGAAAACAAAAATTATGTCACCAAACTGCAAGAAAAACTTTTCAAACAAAAAATATTTTTAGAAATTGGTCTATGAATGGAGGAATTATACGATAATAAATTTTTGGGCGGGCAAATTGCCTGCCTGGTTTTGTAATTAAAATTACGGGACCAAACTGCAAGCAAACCCTTTCAAACAAAAATATAATATTGAAAATCGTTCTATAAATGGAGGCATTATGTGAGTACAAACACTAATAAATACACACGAATTTTAGCTTTTCCTTTTTTAAGTCGGCTAAAAATACTTGAATATCCTACTTTAGTTGCACCTGGGACTTTCCGAATACGACCTACTTTACATAATAACTTTGATTTTCGTCCATATGTTTTAAACTTCAAAGCTGGTATTCAAAAACAATTACCACTTTTTAAAACCCTTATGTGTAAGCTTTTATTTGCCAAAGTGTTAAATGGGCCTCTGACCAAGTATGGACGTTATGGGCGAAATTGTAGAAAATTCCATTTTTGGTATTTCTTGGAACAATCTTAAGAATTCAGAGATTCCCTGAAGCAAATCTTAGTCTTTGCTCTTGCTTGGTATATAGTACGTAAATTTCTATATAACTGCGAAATTTCATTCGAAATTATCAATCATCGACGACTTTCGTAGAATGTACAAAACGTTCGTACTTATTTCGGAACTAATGACATGTTAATTTGAGTAAAAAATTTTGCTTTACGGTTCTGTAGTACATATGGCATGTTTTATTGAGTATAAGCGTAAGAGTTGTCAATTTTGTACTGTTCTAGTGGGTTCCTTATTACAGTTTAAAGTATCAATCGGCTCTGTTCTGTAAACCGAATACGAGTAAATTTCTCGTTTTTCAAAAATATATTATGCAACCATTCACGTAATTTAAATCCTATAAAGTAAACTAATTTCAGATATGATATTTTAGGCTCTGGAGAATAGAAAACTACAAAAAAGTCTGAAAATTTTTTGCTTCTAGTGAATCTAGTTTTTCCAAACCGAGCGTTTTCAAATCGACTCGGTTTACAGAACAGGCATGAATATGTCAAAAACGGACGGGTAGAAATCAGCAGCTTTCCAACTGAATTTATTACACAAAAATGTATGTTTGTTAAAAAAAAAATAGACGCCCTTAGTCCAGTTGTCCTCGTAGACACAAAACGACGTTGTCTTGTGTTGTCTGTTTAAAATTGATATTCCAATTGTCATCATGTATACGTTATCTTCTTAGAAAATTTGGTATTATGTATCTGTATGGGAACATTTTTTTTACGAAAATGTTCAATTCTCATCCCTCACAAAAGTTGAGGCTGAATGCAAAAATGACTCCCCAAAAATTTCACGACCCTGGTACCACGCCTTCCCTTGCTGACTTACGGTTGACATTTTATTAAATTACACTTATACGGCGTGATGACCCACAAAGCGAAAAATATGGCAACGTTATGAAAGATTTGCTTCTAAAATGTTGTTGTCTGTGAAGTTTCCAACATCTTTTGCCTCACCGACTTTTATCTAAATCGCATATTTACCAAAACAAACAGCAAAATATCGAAAAATAACAAAAAAATCCCATAAATTTACAAATTTCGGTACAATTTTTCGTTCCTTAGAAATTTAAGTTGTGTCTTTAGGTATTTGGGCAGCTGAACGCGAATCTGCACTCCAACAGTGCTAGTTTTCGAGATGTGCCGTTATTTAACAAAAAAGACCTATATTAGCATAACTGGAGAAGGGTTTACCCTATTCAGTAAAATAGAAAAAAAAACAAATTCGACAATAAAATTACCTTTAAGTCGAGCGAACATTGTTTCTAAGTCTGCCCATTAACTTCAGAAGTATGGTAAATTATTGGACCTAAAATTTTTAAATTTCGTAAAAAATTTTAAAAGTTCTTTCAATAAATTATAAACAAAATCAAAAGTTGGGCAACAATTTTAGCGAATATGTATTCATGATAATAGACTAAAAGTGGTATCAAGGCGAATTCTAGGTGGCCGCAAGAGCCCAGCTGTTTACGTAAATGTTTACACATTTGGCCTGTCAGCCTGTCAGTGTTAATGTATCAGCTTTTTTGATAGCCCAAATGTAAATTCTCCACAGCGAATTCTCTTGCGACTACCTTGTGTTGATCTACCTTGAATGGTATCTTTGAAGTATTTTTATTTTTTTATAATTACAAATAATTAAATTTTTTATGAAGTTTTTAGTTTGTAGGCTCAAATGATATCGCCGAATCTAGAAGGCAGATTGAGAAACAGTTTTTGTTTGTCTTAGAGATAATTTTGTTGCAGAATTTGCTTCTTATTTTTTTACTGAATATGGCAAACCCTTCTCCAATTATGATAATATATGTCGTGCAAGTGCATTCATTTTATAAATAACTGTATACATATCTCGAAAACTAGAACTGCTAAAGTAAACTGGAGAATCGTGCATAGCAGCCCAAATCACTAAAGAAAAATCTTCAATTTCTAGGGAACGAAAAAGTTTACGGAAACTTGTAAATTTATGGTTTTTGTTATATAATAGTTATGGGCTTTTTCGATATTTTGCTCTTTATTTTGTTGAATATACGATTTAGATAGAAGTCGATAAGGCAAAAGCTGTTGTAAACTTCACAGACAACAACTTTTTGGAAGTAACATTTTTTGATGTCATTTGTGTCGACTTGTGTGTCATTATGCCGTATAAGTGTAATTGAATCAAATTTCAACCATAAGTTGGCATGGGAACTAATGGTCCCAGGGGCGTAAAGTTTTTCGAGAGTAAGTTTTGCAACAAGCCTCTACTTTTTTGGGGGTGAGACCAAAAATGTTTACACTATAAAAAACTAACGGACACCCTACCGTATATATCAAGATATCCAGCTCTTACTTTCAAGTAAAAATATTGCGGCATTTCTTAAATAGGATAACGCAATTAAATTTTAAAACTTTATAAACAAAAAAATAAAATAAAAAAATAAACAAATACAAATACCTTCACCATGAAAAACAAACTATCACTGTCATGGTAGTAAAATTATTAGAATGAACGTTCCCATCTATATCTGAACTCATATTTATCAACAAACAAATTGGAGATGTTTAAACGACGCACAGTGGCGCCATTTGAGTTTTTTCGTTGCAAAAATCATAACTTTTGAACCAAATGAGATAATCTAATGCTACCGAAGGAAAGTCTTTAGTCGGTCCGACGCAGCGGTGTTTCTTTATTCGCAGTCAATTTGTTACTTAAAAATTTTGCATGAAATTAATGAAAAATCATATAGAACCATAATTATAATATAGTGTCTACGATAGATAAAAATTTTACATATTAAGACGTCGCACAGTGGCACCATTTGAGCTTTTTCCAGCTATCCATTTTTTCAATATTTCTCAACTTTGATGGAGGGGAAAAATATATATAAATTTCTATATTTACCATATTTTCAGAATAACTTGTTTGATTATTCCTTTACCTAACGCAAAAATTTGCAGCTGCCTGCCTTTGCTCCATTTTTTTACAGGTACAATTTTGAAAAAAGACATAGTTCCAAAAATATGTTGCATGCATTTTTCAGGTGCAGATACAGGATGTACAAATAAACGTACACATCTACTACGGCTTTTATGATAAAAAATTATTCCAGAAAAGAGTTGAAATTTTTTTTTAAATTTATTTTTACATTTTTTGTAAGATATTGCTCACAATCTGTAAAAGAATGTATATCTAAAAGACTAATCATTTCTGAACTATAATTATTTTGTAATTTTTTCGTGACTTTACATGGCGCAATGATGAAATAAGTGGATCGAAAGATGCTGCTATCATGCTGAAGAGGTCCTCATTTTGTCTCACCTTTGATGATTTGAAAGTGTTCAGCAATGTATATTTTTTATAAAATTTGTTTAGGGACTCCTGTGCTTCTTCAGAAAGCTGTCCAATTGGCAAAGTCTGATATTCAATTATATCTTTGCCATGCGACAATATTTTATGAACTGTCGGGGCCAACTTTTTCTGTGGATATAATTCTGCTAAAAGTGATTCAGTTTTCGAAGCATATTCTCCATGTTTTTCAGAATGAACTTTTTCCTTGCAGTTTAAAACATTCAAGATCGTTCCCAATCTCTTAACGACTTGATTGTTTATTCTAGTGATTCGAGTTACAGCCTCACCATTTTCAAAAAATCTCCTCGAATTTTTTTCATCGTTTGAGTTTCGGTAGCCGTAATTGGGGCAGTCTACTTTTAGTCCAACTTTTGTGAAAAACGCATCCTGTATTCGATTATTTCTGATCCTTTCCTTATCTTTGTTTGATGTATTTTCATCAAAGTGTTCTCTCTCTTGTGGAAGCGTATACGCTAATTTTAACAAGAGCTCCATACACCTTATTCTTGCGTGCAATGGAGAGATTCCAGATTCATAATATTCTTCGTTTGTAGAATCGTTTAAATTGTCGAAGTTCTTTTGCGCCTTTTTGCAAAATGGGCCTGACAATGTTGAGGTTGTATTTGTCAGTTCGTTAACGACTTATCCGTCAACCATGGTCAGGTGAAATTCGTAACTACATTTTCCTTCACTAATTTCGAACTTTGTGGGTTTAGCTTTATTTATTTGTTCTTGAATGCCTTTCACTGTCGTCCTTATGAGTTCCGGCGATTCCCTCGCAAACTGAAACACTATTGGCCGACAATAATGTATTGATGACGGTCGTCGATATATCCAGTGTAGGGAAACATCAGATTTTAGCCGCAAAGGAACAGCAGATGCCATGAACATATTTCTACTGATCAATGTCAGTTTTTTCAGGAAGAATTTCTACAACATTTTCAGGAAGACTCTCCTACAGCCGTTTTGCTGTATGGCCCATAAGATCCTGCATATTGGCTTTCACAGAGTACACAGAGTACACTCCGTATGAAGTGGTCGTGAATCCATTTTGGATTTCGAAACATGCTTGTATCCAGGTAAAATGCCAGCTCCATGTTGCTTTAAAGATGCCCATAGTATTTCATATTTCTCTTTAGAAAGTTCTAGGTCCATAAATAAAGGCAAATTTTCTTCGGACCTATACTTTTTAAGGTTTCCGTTTAGGGGCGTAGGAATGCTTTCCTTAATCCTTTTTAGTCGCAGTCATCATCCTTTGTATATCTAATAGACAGCGCTTTCGATAAATGTTCCGTGTCCAAATCATTGGTGGAATCAGCCAGTTTCCTCTTTCTTGTGGAATTTGAACACTCCTCCATTTTTTCTTTGCCTTCCTCTTGCACGTCCGGTTGATGGGCTTGGTTCATCTTCTGTCAATTTATCCAGGATGGTATTATTATTAAGCCAGGTGTTTGGAGTTGAATCTCTCAGTCGTACGGTTTGCTTTTATCCATTTTGAGTTTAGACTCGCATGCATCATGAAAAGCTTATATTTTATATATTCGCTTACCTGTATTGGATGTTTGACTATTTGTACCCCAACGCAAGTTCTATAGGTGCGTACCTTTATTTGTACATCCTGTATCTGTCCTGAAAAATGCATGCAACACATTTTTGGAACCGTGTATTTTTCAAAATTTTACCTGTAGCAAAAAATGGGACAAAGACGGGCAGCTAAAAGTTTTTGCATTAGGTAAAGGAATAATCAAAGAAGTTATTTTGAAAATATTGCAAATATAGAAATTTATAGTTTTTTTCACCCATCAAAGTTGCGAAATATTTACCTGCACAAACACGAAGCAAACAGTACAATTTTTTTATTCTTTTCTTAATAAATCAATAGATTGATAGATCAACAGAATCAAAAAGAATGCCGATCCGTTACCTAGTTTTTGAGATACTGCATCTTTTACGGATTGTGTGCAATATTTTACAAAAAATTAAAAAAATTAAAAAAAATTTTTTGGAATATTTTTGGAATAATTTTAAATCATAAAAGCCTTTAAAAAGAAACATAAAATATAAAATATTTTATTTTACTTCCCATAAAGTTGATTTTTTCACAAATTTCGACTTGCTAACCCACAAGTAGGCACCTATATGGCGTAGAACCCTTTTCAAATATGCCTTTTATAGGTTGATCAATTATCTATCATATGGCTTTTAAATGTTTATATTATCTCATTTGGTTCAAAAGTTATGATTTTTTAAACGAAAAAACTCAAATTCCGCCACTGTGCGATGTCTTAATGTGCTACATTTTTATCTATCGTAGACACTATACGATAGTTATGGTTCTATATGATTTTTTCATTAATGTCATGCAAAATCTTTAAGAAACATATTGACAGCGAATAAAGAAACACCGCTGCGTCGGACAGGCTAAATACTTGACTTCGGTAGCATTAGGCAATCACAACGACAAAAAAAAATAACTCCATTTTAGCCAATAGAGCCATCATTAGTGTTGGAAAAAGAGTAGTGAAATAATTATTAAAATGGAAACAAATAAATCTGTTCTTCGTCGAATTTTTCTAGATGTTCTAATTTTATTTTGTGGTAAGTAAAACTATTATTAAAATTTTAATTTAATAAAAGGACATAAGCTGGATTTTTATGTTCTCCACTTTATTTAAATTCGGAGCACGCACTTGTCTTATGTGCGCATCACTTCGTTATGGCTTATATTTTATAACCGTCTATAGTTGGTTATGATAAAGTTTTTATTTTGCAAGATTTTATAACTTTAGATGGATATATAGTGAAGTTCAAAATGCTTTTGTTTCCTGTTTGCATACAAAGGGTATTTTTATTAGACGTATAGAACTTTCAATTAAATTAAAACAAATAAAAAATATTTTTAATATCAACTAAACTGGGGGGGCTATAATATATTTCGATTAAAAAAAATCATTTGTATTTGTATACGTTACACATTGTGATTGGAAAATGTTTCCTTTCCAATCGAAGTACATCATAACCCCACTGGCTTTAGTGGATATATAATTTGATAACGTTAACGTTGAAATATGATTGGGGGAATGTGTCCGCCATGGCTGGCGCGTACATAGCGCAATCTGGAACTCCAATTTTCACACACTTTTCGCAGCATTTGTAGCTGTGATTCGTCAATAACTCATCAAATGTTGATTTCCAAGGTGTTCAATTGTATCTGATTTGTCGGCATAGACGAAGGGCTTTACATAACCCCAAAGAATATAATCAGATTATCTTAGTGGCCAATTAACCGGATCGTAACGTAAAATTATTCGTTTTTTATTAAACTTTTTCAAAAAATTATATATTTTTATTTAAACAATTTGCAAGCGTTGCTCTGCCTTGAAGTCTATTCATTATAAAATGTCAAACATAACTAACCACAAAGCAACTGTCAGCTGTCAAATGGGTTGTTAAACAAAGCAGAGCCCGATTCTATTTTTGAGAAAAAGTAAAAATGAAAAATAAATTATCACTTCATTGAAAATGCAGAACTTTTTTAAACAGTTTTTTAATTAGTTTAAATAATAAAAATAACATTAAAAATGTCATGAGTGTTAAAAATAGTATTTTTTCTTAATATGTGTGTGTATATATTTTTTACAAGTGCAATATATGATAATAATAGAGCCATTTTAAGTTTGAAAAATCGCGTGGAGTGAGAGTAGTACCCACCTCAACGCTTCGCTTATGAGGCGTGCAATAGAATAACAGAGTTAAGTTATTTGCTATACATTTTTGTAACAAATACATAAAACCATAAATTTTACAAAAGTAAACTTAATATTTAAAAACAACCCAATGGATAAAAAAATATGTTGCAAAGCTTCAGAAGACCAGAAAGTACATAATATGTATTTGCAATAAAATTATTTTTTATTTTAATTTGCTTATGATTCAAGAAATGAGCGGAGTAAAACAAAAAGTGACAGATGGTTTTCATAACGATTCAATTTTTCATAATTGCAATCAGAATCGCTCTAAATGAAAAATGAAGTGAAAAATTGCTATGAAGTGAAAATGATAAATTTTTTATCACTTCATTTTTATCATATATTCAAAATCGACCCTCAGTACTAGCCACTCAAAAATGTGAATGTACGCTTAAAAGAACACGCTTTATTTAGTCTATGTCCATACGGGTCAACTTTTGCTGCGCAACTTTTGAGTTTATGGGAGAGAGAGGTGAGAAGATAGGGAAGGGGTACACTGCTTCATGTACATTCAGCTCTCTTTTGTTTTCTTCTTCGTAATATTAAGCAACAACAAATTCTATTTAAAAAAACAAAAGCTGCGCAGCAAGAATTTCATTATATGGACACGAATGCAACTTCAAAAGAAAATTTAAGAAAGTTGCAGAAGCAAAAGTTGCTTCATATGGACATGGACTTAGGAAAAAGACATCTATCTCAAATGTCGCAATACCCTTTTTTGGGTTTTTGCAAAAAACGTCAAGACAAGCCAGATTATTATTGTGTCTGCATATTAGGGACGGGCAAGTGAAAAAAATTTATCGATGTACATATATTAATATCGATATATTTTTAAACATCGATCGGCATCGATACACATATATCGAATAAACATATCTATTTTGCGATATATATCGATACATTTCGCCGGGGAGTACCACTATATTTTTTTTAAATATGTTATAGTCTACATACTACATAACTACATAAATAGTTGAAATTTCAAACTCTATGGCTACATTTTTTTATATTAATTTTGTTTAAATTTAGGATTTTTGAAGAGTTTGCTGCACTGATTTTATTATAACTTATGAAGGGGTTGTCCAATTTTATTACAAAAAAGAAATTACCTTTAAGCCATTCTAACATTATTTTTAACCGACTTCAAAAAAAGGAGAAACGTTATCAATTCGTCATTTATTTTTTTTATGTATGTTCCCTCTAAACTCCTCCATTTCTAAATAGATTTCGGATTTTTTTTCACTATTCAAAAGGGTGTACTTCCAGATTGGTCCCGTCGAAAAGTGGGCGTGGTCACGCCTATACAAAGTAAATACACATTAGTTTTCAACTACTTCTACTGAGCCGATTCTTATGAAACTTTGCACACAGCTTTAGTTATCGTTACAGTACAACATTACGTTAAGCAAAGTGGGCAGTGCCACGCCCATGAAAAGTAAATAAGAATTTTAACTACTTCTACTTAGCCGATTCTTATGAAACTTTGCATACACATTTAGTTATCGTTACAATAAAACATTGTAGTTAGAAAAGTGGGCAGTGCCACGCTCATCAAATATTACTATTCATTTTAACTACTTCTACTTATCCGATTGTTATGAGACTTCGCACACAAAATTAGTTCTCGTAAAAGTACATGATGATAAATAATGGGGGCGATGCAACATCTATTTTTTTGCAAGAATTATTTCAATGATTTCGGAATTATTTATAACTCAATGATGAAAAAAGTGTATTTTTTAGGCAAAATAGGAAAATTATCATTTTTTAAACATATATGAAAAATCGAAAACGGCAAAAATTTAAAATTTTTAATAACAAATCATAAAGCCATTTATATTACAAATAATATAAGTTTTATTTCATGAAAATCGATTATTAAATATTGATTTTGTTATTTATAATAAAGTGAAATCACCTGATTTTTGATAAAATTGCGAATATTTACACTCTACAACAAAATCATTTATTTTTTCAACTAATAAGGTTTAACAACTGATTTTGGAAGAAATCACAAAAAATATATACGAGTATAGGCGTTTTGAAATTTTACATCTGGGACTTATTTTAGGGGGAGTTAAAGTTTCCCCCATTTTGCACATAGTTATGCTGATTCGGCATAGTATATCTTGTAGTGGTTACTTTTAACGTAGAATATGTGTTCATAGTTTCGATGTAAAATAACTAGGGATGCAGCATCGCTGCACGATGTTTGAAAACATCGAAGTTTCCACAATAAACATCGATGAAAAAAAACATCGATAATAAATACTTTATTATAACATTATAACATCGATGTTTTTATTTACTCATCATTAAATGATGTACCCAGAACACAATTTTTGCCGAATTCAGGGGCTAGTCAGAAAATGTGCCGAAATGGTTGGCAAGCAAGGGCACCTCTTTGGTTTAGGAATTTTTGAAGTATTTGTCGAAATATCTGAGAATTCTGTACCAAGTCTGAAAATTTTTCTGGGGAAATTCTAAAGAAATTTTCGACATGTTTGAAAAAATATCAATAAGTTTTTCTAAAACTTTTTACGTCCTGTCATCCCAAAAACTACTCCTTCGGCATAATCAGATTTGAAAAGGAGAGTTTTGGTTGTGTAGTTTACAAACCTGCTTACATAATGCATGATATTTGTTCGCGAAGTCCGAGTTAGGAGCATTTATTGTTGAACGCATATTTCAGCGCATTCATTATATAATAAAATCATCCTATTGTTTTGTTGTTTTCAGAATGTTTTAAAATTTTTAAATGAGGTTGAAAAATTGCCAAATTTTTACATAAAATGGAGCGTAATTGTTGCACGTTTTACTCAGAATTTTTTTAAAAATAAAACGTTTTCTTTTCAATATTTCAAAAGAATAGTCTTAAAAATTACTGCAGTTGAAATTTTAAAACCCTTAAGGCATGCAAGCTCTAGCGTTGGACGATTAAAGTGAACTTTTCTACGAAATTCTATATAAACCGCTTAAGAAAAAAGCGACCATCGAGTTTTTCAGCTTTCTTTACAAATTATACTTTGATACATATGATATAATTTATCTGGCTTTTAATTGTTACCCGCCCGTTAATAAATGTGGCCATGAGAGCAGTTTTTCTAAAATTAGTCGAATTTTAAGAAACATTTTTTTACCTGCATGAAAATAGTATCAAATTTTTTAATTTTAATTTCCTTACTATTTATTAATAACATTAAATTAAATATGTTAAGAACCCCAGAAGAAAATAGATGACAACTTCAAAACAGCTGGAACGGAGTCTAACTATAAGCACACGAGTTTTGAAAATATTTCAAATGTTGATCATTGGTTTAACATTTGGTAGTTCCTCCATTGGATGACAATAAATGTTGAACTGATTTTTGTTTAATTATCTATTGAAGAGTTGGCATTAGCAACCAACGAAATGCCTACATATAATGGGTCCGCCAGATAACTTTTTTTTTTTGAAAATGCTATAAAAAAAAAATACTGAATATTTTCTCAAATTTCTTTTTTTATTTGAAAGTACAATCCTTCCGGTTAATAATGAAAAATAATTTCATTCAAATGGATGCCTCGGCTGGCCATGCAGTAGCCTACACGATCGGTCCAAATTTTAAGCACATTATCGATTGTGTGCAGATGTATTTCACCAATGGCTTCACGAATATTGTCCTTTAAAGCGTCAATTGTCTCTGGCTTGTCGGCGTAACGCTTATCTTTGACGGCACCCCACAAATATTAGTCCAACGGTGTCAAATCGCAGCTCCGAGGTGGCCAAGCGACATCAGCTCTGCGGCTGATAACGCGATTTTCAAAAACACGGCGCAAAACATCGAGTGTAGCTTCGGCTGTGTGGCGCGTAGCGCCGTCCTGTTGAAACTAAATGTTCCCAATATCCTCCTCTTCAATTTTTGTGAACACAAATTCGTTCAACATGGCCCGATAACGATCGCCATTGACTGTAACGGCCACTCCTTCCTCATTTTCGAAAAAAAATGGCCCAATTATGCCTCTGGACCAAAATCCGCACCAAACAGTGACTCGTTTTGGGTGCGTCGGCTTTTCAATGTATGCGTGCTGGTTTTCTGTGCCCCAAATGCGACAATTTTGCTTAATCTGAAAAGATGATTTTTTTTGGCAAAATCGGCATCTTCTGTAAGTCGATCGGAGGCCCATACACAACCATATTCGCAAGCGTATACACAACCATATTCGTTCAGCGGAAGGATAAAACTAATTATCTGTCAAATCAGACATGAGCTAAGTGTTACCATTCACGAAATAAGCACTAGTTGAAAAAGAAACTTTATATGGCGGACCCTTTAGATTAGCTAACCACAACAAATCAAAATTACTATTTTTAATAAAAAAAAAAATTAAATATGGTAAAAAAATTTTTGTAAAAAAATTTAATAAGCGAAACAAGCGCGAACCGATTAAATGAACGATGTCAATTAATATGATTATTTCGAACGTATATATTTGCTTGTGAATCCAAATTGATTATTAGGCTGAGGTTCATAACGTTTTAATTCACAAAAATTGGGCATGATTAATATTCCAAGGAACAAGGTGTCGATGTTCTTTAGTTTTGACAACGATGTATGGTCGATGCATCATCCATAAAAACATCGATGTTAACACCGATGTTTATGAACGATACATCGATGTTTTCTGAACATCGATGTATCGTTTGCATCCCTAAAAATAACACGGTTAAAATTTTTATAGAATATTTTAACCCTGTAGCCCATTGGCGTATGGGTCTTTTTGGCCCATAAATAAATAAGGGGCATAAAGCTCCCTTTAGAGGCGTAATAGCGGGCTTAATTGTTCTACAAAAATTTTCCTTGTGGTGTTTCCATAAAATTGTTAAACACGTCGTACATCTTAAAAGTAAGCCCTACAAGATATTCCATGCCGAGTCATTATAACTACATATGTGCAAAATGGAGGAAGTTTAACTGCCCCTAATATAAATCCCAAATGTAAATTTTCAAAAGTCCCAGTCCATACGTGCAGTTTTTGTTGCAGCAATTTTTAATTTTTTAGTGAGAAAGAGCGAGAGAGGAATATATGTGGTATATCTATAAGTATTCCTATTTCAACACTCTCCCACAAATTCAGAAATTGCTGCAACAAAAATTGCATGTGTGGACGGGGAGAAAACGTCTACAAACGTAATTATTATGTTGGTGACTTCTACCAGAACTAGTTGTAAGAACCTTGTTATTTGAAGAAAAATGATTTTGCTGTACAGTGTAAATATTCGCAACTTTAGAAAAAAATCAGGTGATTTCACTTTATTATGAATAAAATCAATATTTATCCATCGATTTTCATGAAATAAGGCTTATTTTATTTGTAATGTATGTAGCTTTATGACTAGTTAATAAAATTGGTAAGTTTTTGCCCTTTTCGACTTTCTATAAATTTTTTAATAATAAAAATTTTCCAGTTTTTTTAAAAAATATATATATTTTCATCATTGCGGTTTGAATAATTCGGCAACCATTTAACATGTAAAAAAATAAGATTATTTTATTCCAAGTTTTTAGTGTTTTTTTGTAAGGAAATTGCATAGCCCGTTTCGAAGTTCCAAATTTTAGAAAAAATTAAAAAAAAAGTTTCCATAGAATTTTTAATTTCGACTGTTTTTTTAGTTAGGGGACCACACCAAAAATTATAGTGGTAATCAAAGCTCATGATAAAAGTTTCATTTGTTGTATAATGTAATTAAGCTGAAAAAAGTTTATTTCCAACATCCTTATTATTTCATTAAACTACCAATGAAATGCATATAGACGATGCTTAAACACCACCAATTATATTTCATGTAATGAACAAATTATTTATAATTTTGAGTAAAAAAAAACAATAACATAACAATCAATTTTTGAATTAAATCAAGAAAAAAAAACAAAAGGGAATTCATAAACATGTATTAATTAAAAAAGAAATAAATTTGTGAGATCATTTTATTATTTCAATAGTTTAAGGAGATCTTCTAAAATAACTTTTTAGAAAAATAATTTGGTTTAAATGTTTCGGATTTAAACGATTCTTTTTTTTAGTTTTTTGTAAAACTTGACTTGGAAAAATCCTTTCACTTATCGTAGATGCTGGAGAAATCGAATGCAATCCATAATACAGAATATGTATCTAATTTCTAAGTCCTTTTCCTGGATTTCTCTAAACATATAAAATCCTCCATTGTGCCATTAGAATCTTGTTTGATTTTTTTTCAAATTCTTAACACTTCTAATTGCTTTTATTAATTCTGTTAAAATATTACTTGTATTTCTATCGATAGTTTCTTTTGTTGTCAGGTCATCATCTTACTCATCCTGGCAAAGCTTAGCGCCGTCTATTCTGCAGTTTATTTCCGAATTTCTTAGTTTCCGTTTTTGTACTGTAGTTTAAAACAATATTGCTAAAAGGAAATATTCCTGAGTGGAGGTGTATTTAAAGCTGGAATTCATCTCTCGTTAAATCTAATCCTCAGATTTTTTATTAAATCGTTGGCAATTGTGTTATTGGCTTTTATTAATTATTAATCAAGTTCAATTACAGTAGCGGAGTCTTTAATAAGGTCTTTCATGGCCACGTCCAAAGGTTTTAAGTTTTACTTAAGGCAATATCACTATGAAAAACTAAATTGTAAACACATACCTTTTGTGTATGACACAAAACAAATTATTACACTCACAAATAATATGTTATAATACTATAAATATATTAACATTAATTTATTTAATTAATTAATCGAAGTAGCCATTTACAATTTTGGGTCGGTTAACCGATTAACGGTTAACTGAATGTATACTCAACAAAACACAAAAAGTACCTTTCTTATAAATAATTAATCTGAAAAGAGTTAATTTCCAGCCTTACTGTTTCATCAACAAACTTTTACTCTAAGAAAGAATACACAAATTTATTATTATAAATAAAACAATAGATTTTGTTAATAATATTCTATTTAATGCAGATTGTGTCGATAAAAGAAAAACTGCACAAAAAATAAACCCAAAGCTAAAATATTATCGAATTTTATACTATCGATATTTTTTAAAAGATAGCGATATCTCGATATAATCCAATTAAAATATCGACGACATATTGTCCCTGCAATCACAAAATATCCATAAAAATTTGTACTTATTATGTACAATTGCCAAAAAAACGAATTTTGCATATTGGATAGTTTGACATGGTAGGGGCGATATATCGATATATAT
Organism: Panzeria rudis; assembly: GCA_956483635.1. Lineage (NCBI taxonomy): Eukaryota > Metazoa > Arthropoda > Insecta > Diptera > Tachinidae > Panzeria > Panzeria rudis. Next base: position 95,028,505 of record OY101450.1, on the reverse strand, counting down.
TTGAGACAATATCGATTTGTCGATATTTTTGCCCATCCGTACTACATAATCCACCTTTTCAACCCCTGGCCAATAAACTTCATTTGTCTGACGCTCAATTTTTCAAATGTTAAGCATAGTGCGCAGTTGTGCCTGAATTTCAGGTGGGTACTACCAAACGAAAAATTACCTGAAATTTCTTTAAAACTGAAATTCAGTTTGTTTTTACACATACTTCTTATGACAGCCAGAAATACAGGCAGAACTGCGTAGAAGTCTTAAAAGGGGACGAATACATAATCGTATAACTAACAGAAAAAACGTTGGGCTCATTTTAGCTTTGACTTTGCTGTTTATTAAGCAGGCATAAAAAAATAAAATGTTTAAAAAGAATTAAACTTAAAGCAACAGCAAAAATTTTACATATTTTAAAGTTTTCTTGTAATCTACTAGGGTATTCATTCGGTTTTACTACGGTATTCATTCGGTTAACCGTTAATCGGTTAACCGGTTAACTACTACCCGATTAACTAAACGGTTAATTTAATATTGGCTATTTTCGAATAACGGTTAAACCGGTTAATTTCAGTCGATTAACCGGTTAACCGACGTAACAACATTTTTCATATTTTGTATTATAATACCTATAACTACTTTCTGTGTGTTTAATTATTTGTTTCGTCTGATATACAACAGGTATGTGTTTAGAAATTATTTTTCATACAAACAAAGAGGTGTGTTCAGTGATCTTAACTTAAGTAAAACTTTAAAAATTTTGGGTGTGGCTATAAAAGAGTTTAGTACAGATTCTGCTACTCTAACTGAGCTTGAGGGAATTAAGTTTTTGTTTAATAATTAAATAAAAGCACTTGAATGAAGTCAAAATGGCAATCACCCGGCTGAAGAACAACTAGGCTGCAGGATTCGATGGACTGCCATGTGAGCTATTTAAGTACGGACGCGACATGCTGATGGAACGCATGCATCAGCTTTTCTCTAAGATCTAGCTAGAAGAGCACATGCCCATGGATTGGAGCCTCAGTTTACTATTTCCCATACACAAGAAAGGACACAAGACAGTATGTGCCAATTATAGAGGAACAAGTCTCCTTCCCATCGCATAGAATATCCTGTCGAGTGTACTGTGTGAACACCTAAAAGCTAAAGTCAACGAGATAATTGGGCCGTATCAGTGTGGCTTTAGACCTGGCAAATCTACCATCGACCAGATTTTCTCACTATGCCAAATATTGGAAAAGACCCACGAGAAGCAGATTGACACCTACCACCTTTTTGTTGATTACAAAGAAATAACCTCTCCGATCCGTTCGATACCAAACGAGGTTTCAGACAAGGCGACTGTTTATTCTGCAAACTTTTCAATATCCTGCTTGAAAAGGTCATACGAGATGTAGCAGTGAATAGAGTTATGCCGACGACATTGACATCATAGGTCGCACGTTGCAAGCGGTAACTGCAACCTTTGAGAAGATCGAAAAGGAATTAAATAAAGTGGGTCTGGCAGTACATGGAGATAAGACCAAGTTGATGGTATCAACGAACAGAACGTCCACGAGACTTGGACAGATTGTGAAAATTGGTAACTACAACTTTGAGGTAGTCAGTGAGTTTATCTACCTCGGCACCGCCATAACCAAAACAAGCAACATCAGTTTTGAGATAAAGCGAATAATTATTTTGGCTATCAGATGCTAATTTGGCCTAAGCAAGCAGCTTAAAAATAAGACCACCTCTCTCCTGACGAAGCTCACACTCTACAAAACACTGATACTAACCGTGCTGTTATATGGGTCAGAAGCATGGGTACTTCAGAAAACAGACGACGCAGTGCTTGGAGTGTTAGAGAGGAAGATAGTTCGCAAGATCAATGGACCAATCTACGTTGATGGTGAATACAGACATCGTATGAACCATGAGCTGTATGAGCTATACCGTGACACTGACATAGTTAAGTATATTAAGATACAACGATTACGTTGGCTAGGTCATGTTATGAGAATAAATGAAAATGCACCAGCAAAAAGTCATACGAGAACGTTCCTGGTGATATATCGCGCAGAAGGAGACGAGCAAAACTTAGATGGAAAGATCAAGTATAAGAGGACATCTCCTAGCTTGGTGTCAGAGATTGGAGGAGAAGTGCAGAAGATCGAAGCGTTTGGCAATCTATTTTAAGGTCAGTCAATGAGTACAAAAACTTGCAGACGGTCACCTAAGTAAGTAAGTAATTTAATAAAAGCAAATAATACTGTTGCCAACGATTTAATTAAGAATATAAGGATTAGATTTAATTAGAGACGAATTCAATATTTTATACTTCCACCCAGGAATATTTCCTTCTAGCAGCAGTGTTTTAAAATACAGTACAGAATGTTCATCGCTGAGCTCTGCCAGAAGAAACTATCGATAGTAATACAAGAAATGTTTTAACAGAATTAACCGAAACAATTGGAAATGTTAAGAATCTGAAAAAAATTATAACAGGAGTCTAATGGCATAATGGAAGATTTTATATGTTTAGAAAAATCCAGGAAAAGGACTGAGAAACTAGATATTCTGTATTATGGATTACTTTCGATTTCTTCAACATCTACGATAAGTGAAAGGATTTTTCCAAGTCAAGTTTTATCAAAACTAAAGAAGAGAATCTCTTAAATCGAAAACATATAAATAAACCAAATTATTTTTCTGAAAGATTGTTTTAGAAAACCTCGTTAAACTATTGAAATAACTGATATTATGAACTCACAAACTTTTTGCTTACAAATTTTTTTAATGAATATATATTGAGGATTTTTTTTGTTGCTTGATTTAGTTCAATAATCGTTATGTTATTGTGTTTTTTTACTAATAAACTGAAAACAATAAATAATTTTTCCTTTTGAAATTACTTGATTCATGAAAAAACCTTATTAATCGGTTAACCGGTTAATACAAAATTTAGCCGATTATTAACAGACTAAACCAAAACCTCGATAAATAAATTAATCGAGCGATTAACCGATTACAGCAGAAGCCCGATTAAATGAATACCCTACTATTTACTAAGTCCAAAAGACCCAAGAAAAATGTTGATGGCAAAGTAATGAGTTAAAATGCTAATAAACATAACCTTCACTACTTCTACTTTGGTATTTTAGCCAACTACTTAACATGGCGATGTCATTGGTTACCACATTTGGTTACAATATTTAGAAGGCATTGAATACACAAAACACAATACAAATTAAATGTCTCTTCTAAGCACTGAAATCATGCCGTTTTCATTTATTGTGTTATTTTATGCCAAGTGTTTTACCCACTAAGCTACTGCGCAACTATTTTGTTGTGGGTATAAAAATTGTTTTCACAAACATGATCACAATTTGATAAAATCAGTTATGCTTCCCCAGGGGTTGAACACTTTGTTGTCTATGGTAAGTAGATACACTACTACTCTGCCAATAAGAAAATAAATTAGTTCAGACGGTATATACACATACTATGTAGTTTGTGGTTAAAAAGTATGTTGTTTGGTAATGACAACTCATTACCAAGTTTTTGCTGGGAAGTTGAACTTATAAAAGAACAAAGTGGTCTTAACAAGAAATTCAGCCTTATTACGGTTGTCATAGTCGTGGCGAAAGCTGTGGCAACGGTTGATATATGTCTTACGATGCTGTCGTTTAGTTTCGACTACGACAACCGTAATAAGGGTCATTATCTCTATGGATTTTTGGAACTCCATATAATAAAGTTTATAAAGTTGTTTATATAGGAAAGTGACATCAAGCTCATTATTTAAATAAATTTAATAAATAATATCTGAAGATGGGATATAAACTACACCAAGTCACATATGGGAAGTTTTACAGGAGCCCGCAAAAACATGTTGAAAATCACTAATGTTTATGTCTCTATAGTATGTATAAACAATTTCACTTACTTCGAATATTTTATATAACTCAAATATTTTTTTCATATTCAACATATCCTTAATAAAATTTCGTTATAAAATATTACCGCTACTTATTAAAAAGAGCTTGGTGTTCTGTACTTCTAGGGTTGCCATCCATCCTCTTTATCCCGGACACTGTCCTTTTTTTTAGGGCGTGATGGGTAGTCCTACTTCTTTTTTAGCAAGTGTCCCGGGTTGTCCTACTTCTTACAACGTTTTCCAGATATATTTTATTAAACTAAATTCTTGGGATGAATTTTTTTCATTCAAAATTTTTCCTTTCTTTTTTAAAGTTGCTACGTATTTAATCATCTATTTATACATAAATACATATCTACTATATAACTGGATTGTTGTTTGGCTTAAGGACCTTAAGACCTTATTTTACCAGAAAGAATTTTCAGTAGTCAATAATAGCTGCATGTGTAAATTTTGTCGCTTTTGACATTATGGTTGATATCATAGCTCAGACGTGTTCCCTCATTTTACAAGGGGAATTATCCCTATATTCAACTCCGAAATGGCTTAAAAAGAGATTTTTCCCAACATCTATCTTCTGCTTCCACTATATTGCTAAACTTTAAAGCTCATTTACATAAAGTTCTATACTTACATTTATAATATTCTAAAATTCATATTTCGGAACATTTTTGGAATTTCGCGGTAAAAACGGCATTTTTCATAGTTTTAGGAAATGTAGCTAGTGTCATTTCGGCATCCGGAATATAGGAAATATAGTTGTTCAATTCACAACCTGTTGCAGGTTGCAGATCATAAAAATGTTGTTGGTAATTTCCATTTAAACATGTTTCTAGACAAATGTTTATTTGGAAATTACCAACAACATTTATACGATCCGCAACACCTACAACATGTGGAGAATGGTTCAAGTATCCCACTAAACCTGAGATTCCAAATAAAAGAAGGTTCGCTAAAACGAAGAATTTTCGAAACAAATTTGTTCGATAAATGCTCGTGAATCTAAAAAATCGAATGTTCGCAAATGCGAGCTTTTGTCGATAATGTTGCGACAATAAGCTCAATTGCCAAATTTCATAAAATGTGAATGTTCGCAGCATCGAAATATGTCTCGATAAGGAGCGCAGTTGTCAAATTTCATAAAATGTGAATGTTCGCAGCATTGAACTATTTTCGATAATTTATCGAATGTGTAATTTACATTCATATGTGCAATAACTGAATAGAAAAAAATTTGCCACGATAGCCTAGTGGATGTGCGCTAATCTGTTAGCCTGGCGGTACCGTGTTCGAATCTGATTGACTGCAGCCTAAGTTACAATTTTAAATAAATAAATATTCCATTTACATTAAAATAGATAAATTAAAAAAATGATGATAACAGTCTTGAAAAATTACTTTTTCCAGCATTTTTGTGGTATCGATATTTTTTCGTTATTGGTTCGCTATTGATTTGTCAGCGAAACATCGAAATCGAAAGATTTGCTGCCACAAACTGAGCGACGAGTGGGCTCTAGTAGCTTTTTCTCTTTCCGACTTCGATAGCCGTTCTCGAGTGTTTTGTCCGAGAAATGTGTATGCAACATTCGAATGCGATATTATTTTCAAATGTTTTGGTTTGCTGGGATATATCAATAAAAGTACCTTGCTCCTCAGCTCGAATTTTAATTCCCAACCATCGAAATAAATCGAAAGTTAATTGGAAACGCTGCTCTTAAAAAAACAAGAAACAAAATTTCATGGAACTATTTTCATCAAATATATTATCGTGTTACATCGAAATTTTTGTGTTGTAGAGAGCGCTGTATTGCCATTGTTATTTCTACTGCCATGGCATCACTTATTTTGATTCCCAAAAGCTGTTTGTTAAAATAATATATTTAAAAAATATTGTGCTCTTTTTTAGGCCAAATGTCCTCTTTTTTCGTGGTTAATGTCCTCTTTTTCGTTTCGAGACATACAACTTACTAGAATTTACACATCGATAGAGGGAAAAATACAGACTCTAACAGTATAAAAAAAATTGATTTTAAAAACATTTAAATATTGCTCATTAAAATGGTGGGCTTAATTAAATTCATGCGATTCAAAGATTTTATTTTGCGTTTTTGGGGCATAAAATTATTTTATTTCCAACCATAAAAATAACCTTTAAGGTTGGGTATATATGTATATCGGCTTATTTTATATTCAACATTGTATAACTTTGGAGCACGTCATTGCAGAGGATTAAAATCCACACTGTCTCGAAAAAAATGTATGTATATACCTTATAAGCAATTTGTATTAATTTTCAATATTTCTTGCATTTTGTACACATGCTAGTTTATTGCTTGGTTTCATTTACTTGCAGTTGGTTTTCCGATTTATTGCTTTGGTTTTTGGGGCCATGCGTACAAACGTGGTTTCTTCTGTAATGATGAGTCCTTGATGTATCCCCTGAAAGGTTCGACCATTGAAAGTTGGACGTTATACATTTCTGGTATTGTACTGCCAATATGCATGGTAAGTAATTTATGCTGCTTTGCTACAATATTTTTTACATTTCTTTTTGTTGGAGGAAACTAGATTTTCATAAAAGTCGATTTTCATAAAAGTCGAGACGGATTATTGTGTCACTTAAGCTAATACCCTGTTCAGACATACGCCTTAATTGCACAATTTAGGAAATTAAAGCCTTAATTGAGCTCAATTTACCATACAAGACTTTAATTAATCAATTGAACAATTAGTACTTAATTGTTTCACAAATTGAGTAAAGTTCGAAATGCAACCCTTTGTTTACTATGTTTACTGTCAAGTATGTTCAGTGAGAAGCAAAAAATATATATACATGGTGTAATACGTATACAGATGGCAGTATAACGTCAGATGATTATTTTTTGCTCTGGTAATTTTCAAACACGTGTATTTGTTTTGACAACAATTCTCAAGTTTTTGTTTTATTGCTGTATTCGTTGCCCTTATGCGGCAACCTGTATACTTATTGCACCATTGCCAAGTCAAATGTTAAGTAAATTAACTTAATTTATTATGTCTGAATACAAATTTAATTGCTCAGTTTAAATTTAATTGTCTCAATTAAAAATTCATATTTGAAAAAGGTATAAGATGGATGTGGTGAAAATTTGAGCAGAATCGAACAACTCTATGCCACGCCCATTGAGGCAAAAATTTAAATTGTGCAAAATTCACCCATTTACTAACAGTTGATCAGAGGATTCGCTATTTTTGCCTGATTCTACTGAAAATCGGCGATGGAGCTATTTTAAATATGCTAAATTATACACTGAAATGAAAAATCAATCCATCCGTACTTAAATTAATCCCCAGCGGTGTCAAAAGTACGGTAATCGCGGGTTTTCTGAAATCAAGTAGAGAAAGTATGATTACGTCGGAGTATTCAAGTGCGAAATACTTAATTTTAGCCTGATTAGGCTTTATTGATGTAAAAAATTCTTATTTTATGTACGAATATGTTATTAACTTTCATATACAGTTGTACTCGTACTGTGTTGGTGTTTGTTTGCATGATGATAGCCACAAATCACTGTTGTTATTGGTGTTGTTTTTGTTGTTTATTTTCATTGCTCAGGCATAGCCGACAAGTAGTTGACTTACGTCGTATTACATGTAGATTCAAAAAGCCCGCTGTATAATTGAACCAATCTTAGCTACGTACTTGTATCAATCATGCTAACTTTTACTTATTAATACTAAAACAGAACAGACTTGAGAATTTATATTTTTCCGACTTATATAAATTTAATATTTTTACTTGTTTTAATTTAAAATGTATATTTGTTCATTCCTAGTATTGAACTTAGCTCATCATATTTGTAAACCAACGCCTTAGACCACTCAGGTAACTCAGTATAGAAAAAAACAGCAACTAAAATCAAGTATAAGCCAGCAGCATGTAATACGACGTTTGTAGGCTATTAGTCCTCACTGAACGAACAAACAGAATAACCAACAACATAACATGCGACTGAAGCTATCAACAAGCAAACAAATACCAACACTCTACGACTGTGAAAAAAGTTTATACCAATAGTAGTACATAAAATAAAAATTTTTTTACGTATAACAAAAAATAACTTCTTTTTATTTCAAATATCTACTCATTTCTAGATTCTCATCGTTGAAATCATAAAATCTAGAAGTCAGGCACAATTTTCAAATGACAAATCGAGCATACGACGATACGCATTGATGGCTTGGGAAATTCCCGATTGGATGGCCGAATCTTACAAGAAAATTGGCATTTATTTGTTTGGTGCTGCTGCCTGTGAGTTGACCGTTCATATTGCGAAATATACGATTGGGCGCTTGAGACCTCATTTTTTTGAGGTAAGTGATTTATATGTATGTATGTACGTACACAGAATGATAACAACTAGAGCACGTCCCAGAAAAAACTTTGCTTACTGGTAGGCAAAAAAGTACATGAGAATTTAAGTCGTAACTACTTATAATTTGACTCAATAACTACTTATTTTTCTTTTGGAAGTTTAAAAAATGAAGGGTATCCCTTAAAAATGTACTTACATTGTCAGAGCAATTAACTAGTTAGTTATTATTTGACTTACCCGAAGCAAAAAAATAAACAGTCGAATAAACAAAATAAAATTTAAAAAATATTATTTATACACACTATATTCTATTTATAATTTTTCACATGTTTTTTCTGACTCGGCTGATTTGAAGATAAGTAGTTTACTTACTCACCTATTGTTGACTTATAAGTTTAAGTAGCAAAAATTTTTTTCATATACTACAAACACATGTTAACTTAAAAAGTGTTTGTCTACTTATTTTAATTAAACATGGCAACAGATTGTAACTACTTTCAGGTAATGAGATAAACACTAAGGTATTCAATATGTTTTTGTGTATTTAATAAGGAATTCGGAAATATATATTGTTGCAGAATGTTAGGTGCTTAGCTTTGCCAGGATGAGTCAGGTGATTAGCTCACAACATAAGGATCTATGATAGTAATACAAAAAATATTTTAACAGAATTAATCGAAACAATTAAGTGTTAAGAAATTGAAAAAATTAAAACTGGACTCCAATGGCATAATTGAAGATTTTATATGTTTAGAGAAGTCCAGGAAAAGGACTGTGTACTATGGTCCGGGAGTCAATGATTGATTTACATAACCAACTTAATCCCGAGCGATAATTGGTGTATAAATATATATTGTTGCTGGCTTTATACCGGTGGAAAGATCGCCGGCTCATACTTTTAAAGTGGTGGTAAAAAGGGAAATATTAAAAAAAAAACTCCATAGCTGCCATAGAGCCACTCCTAGAGAATTCAAATGTAGGGCCAACCTCCCTTAGTTTTTTCTTTTCGAAATTTTTTCTGATCATACTTACCCCTTATCTCTATTCCTCAAGGGGGCTCTCATACAAAGTAAAAATTTTTTAAAAATCCAAAAAATTGGGCCCTTTTGCGCGAATCCCATTTATTCTTATATTTTTATTTAACAATTTCTCCAAACTTACCTACTGCCTATCTCTGTTCCTTAAAGGGTTCATATACAAAATTTATAATACAAACTAGAAATATATTGAAGAAAATGTCGCATAATCGACTAGGAGTTTCCCCTTAGGGATAAAAAGTATAACCCACCTCTATTGGTTTCTTTTGCTCCCAGCATTTTTTTAAATCATACTTCCCCTCTATCTTCACTCCTTAGAGGGGCTCCCATACAATTAAGGTGGTTTAATCAAATTGTTAAATATGGCTCCAGCAACCTAAGATGGCCCTAGACGGGTCAAATGTATGATTCACTCCAGATAGTTTCTTTAGCACCAACAATTTTTCTAGGCATGACTACCCCGTATATTTTAAATCGGCAAATATTATTGTTTGCTTCAGTTAACGTTATGAGTTTTAAAAATATTTTTAAACAAATATTTTTACTTAGACAAAATATTTATTTTATATATTACAGAGCAGAACAGTGGTTTTGTTGTTTCAATAAAAATAGGTGATCCTTATGTATATTCATCTGCTGATTGCGATGGCGTCATTAGTTTTTCCCTAGCAGCTTTAGATTTAAAGATATAGTGATATTTAACATTTGCATAATTTACACCACTTCTTGTATTATTCGCTTAATATTTCACGACTCGTCTTTCAAACTTTAAAATATTTTCTGAATCATTAATCTTCACGAAATTCTCTTTCATTTGTGTAGAGTCAAATTGATAAGTATAACAGGATATCTTACTGCTATTGCAAGGATGTTAAAAATCGTGTGTTTTTGGTTTAGTCTTTAGAACTTTTTTTTATATTGATTTTTTGAAATTAAAACAGCTGATGCTTATCGATTTTCGTCCGCTGATTACGAAAATAGCTTTATTATATTTCTAGCGCCTCCAGTTTCCTAGATATTGTGCGTTATATAAAAAAAAACACTTTACATTTTTCTTTTCTCAGGCCATGCAAAAAAATTTTTTTTATATCGCATTTGTCAACTTACAAGCCATTATCTCAATTGTCAGGTATAAAAAATTTTGTATGAACAGTCCAAAAAATTTTTGTGTAATTGTGCTGATTATATCGTATATTTGGAATTTGTGGCTTTCACGATGTCAAAAGAACTATTTTTAAGAAAAATTAAAATTTTTAATGTAAAATTATTAGAATTTAATCACAACGTGTCAAAAAATCAGCGACCTGATATTATAAAAAACAAATTTTTAATGGATGGCCTGAAAATGCAAAGTGTTTTTTTATATAATGCATAATATCTCTGAAACTAGAGGTGCTAGGAAAATAATAAAGCTATTTTCGTAATCAGCGGATGAAAATACATAAGAATCAGTTATTTTAATTTCAATAAATTAAAATAAAAAAAGTTTTAAGGACTAAACCAAAAACAAAAGATTATTAAAATCCTTGCAATATCAGTAAGATATCCTGATATGCTCATCAATGTGACTCTACCCAAATGAAAGAGAGTTTTGTGCATATTAATAATCCAGAAAGTATTTTAAAGTTTGGAGGACGAGTCGTGAAATATTAAGCGAATACAAAAAGTGGTGTAAATTAGAGCTTCTAGGGAAAAACTAATGACGGCATCGTAATCATAAATAAAAATACATAAGAACTACCTATTTTTAATTAAACAACACACAAAACCCTCCATTTTGTTGTGCTGTGTTATTTGAATTTCTGTTGGTTGAAAACAAACTCCACCAAGTGCCATTTTCCAACCAATATATATGAGGAGGTCCATAACAAAACGCAATAATTACATTTTTCAAGTTTTTTGATTGTTTGGTTGAATCCTATTCTACACATTGATATCTATATTATTTTTGTTATAAGGCATTCCAAAACTCAATAACTACACTGCTATTCAATATCAATATAATGGTTCAGAGCAAAATGCTACTTACTTAAATTACATTTTGTCGTTTATCCAAAAAATGTTATGATGTAATTATTGCGTTTTGTAATGGACCTCCTTATAGTTTTTTTATTTCAATAAAAGTAATTCAAATTGATTATTAGGCTAAGGTTCGTAATGTTAATTAGAAAGAATTGGGCATGATTAATTTCCAAGGAACAAAGGAAAAATTAACATCAACTTAATATTTCAACGTACACAGCAGAAGATAGCAGCGCTACTATTGGAAGCCGCTACACTTCCACCATCAGTATTTAAGTATATTTTGCTTATCACCACTTGTCAGGGGGCTCTGTTGAATGTGATTTCAATTCATATATACATACATATACAAATTTTTTGTGAAAATTAAATACGAGAATTAATAAACACTCAAGTTGTTATTAAACTGCACTTTTCCAGCGTTACTGTTGGTTTATCTTTCTTTATTCCAATTTTTCTATTTTTTTCTACTTAAGTCAAACTTTTAATAATCAATTTGGATTCACATTCGAAATGAACATATTAACAAAAGTAATTCAATTTTATAAATTTTTAAAATGTGTATAAGAAATACTTTGTTTAAACTATTTTCAGCTTTGTCAGCCCATTATGCAAGATGGCTCAACATGTGCCGATTCTAAAAACCATGGAAAATATATAGTAAACTTTTCCTGTAGCAACCCACTGGCAACTGAAGAAATGTTAATACAATATAGATTGTCATTTCCGAGCGGTCATTCTAGCTCTTGTTTCTTTACAATGGTCTTCTTAGCAGTAAGATTTCTCAACAGACAAGATCAATTAAAATTTAATTTTCAATTTATATATTAATTTTAGTTATATTTACAATCTCGTATGACTTGGCATGGCTCAAAATTGTTAAAACATTTCTTGCAATTTGCTTTAATCATGAGTGCTTGGTTTATAGCCCTGTCACGTATATCCGATTATAAACATCATTGGTCTGATGTGTTTACAGGTTCAGCAATTGGTTCCTTAATGGCTTTTTTAGTGGTAAGTTTCTTTATTTTCAATTTAAGTTATATTTTTACTATCTGAACCTACATTCAAAGTGGTGATATCCATTGCTCGCTTAATCAGCAATGATCGTGATTGAACAATTTTTTTAAATTAAATATTAGATAGTGACGCATCCGATACCGATATATCGGTGATACTTTTATAAGTTTTTTTTATGAATAAATAGTTGTTTTTCTGCTTAAGAACGACTGAGTAGCGTTTGCTGCAACAACGAGTTTCAAAACAAACTTGCTTACTTCGTATAAAATGCAAAGTAGAACTTACAACTGCAAAATAGAAAATGATGGAAAAGGTAGCTGAAATGTGGGTTACTGCGAAGAGGCTGCCTAGTCATTAGCAACGTAACTCGAGATCTTTAGTTACACACAAAATATTTTTAGAATTTTTTATTCAGACAAGCATTTGCTTAAAATTCACATTCATTTTCAAGAAATGTGTTGTTTGATATTACAAAAATCATTTGTAGTTTCTATTTCCGCAAAAAGTTTGTCTGAATTTATAATTTTTTTTTGCTTATTATGAAAAAAAAATTGTAGACCATTATTTTGTCTGATTCAGTAAATAATTTTGATAGAATTTTTTCATAACTAAATACAACAAGTTTTCAGGATTTTTTTTTTCGATAAAAAGTTTTGTCTGAACTTACTATTTTTTTTATTGGACCAAATTCATCATAATGAAGTATACATTTTTCTGTGTAACAGCTTTCGAAAATTATTAGAAAACTTAATAAATGTATGAACCGAAAGCGAGAATAGATCGAAATCGCCAAAATTAGTGTCTGACTTGGTTTTTTTAAGAACCCTGCGGAAAATTTGGTGACAAATGATCCAAAAGTACTCGTCCTATGACTTGAGAATATGAAACTGGTACCAAAAATAAGGAGTAGTGAATGGTGAAAAAAGCCATATTGTGTAAATGGTCACATATTAACTATTTTCAGTCAATTTAAACGGCAATGAACAAATTCGATGCACCTGGATCTAAGGCCTATCACATAGTATCTATATAATATTATTTGTCTCCCTTCAATGAGACTGCCATGCCACCCATGAACCTGTTCCGTAGCTATATTCAGATATTAACTCCAGCTTTACTGGTATTTATAACATTGAAATATAAGTTCCCCTGTGGTCGAGTGGGTAGTGCACTAGCCTGTCATGCCGGAGGTTGTCCGTTCGAATCCTATCAAAGACACCGCTTAAAAATAAAATAAGATTTCTACTTGGATTTGTAAAAGTAGAAAAATAAATTAATCGATAATTACAGCTGAACTTTGGAATAATATTTATATATAATCTATATTATTCTAAACCGATTAGGACTCCATAAGATAGCTCAGAGACAAGTTACAAGGTGCATACAAAGTATCAATTAACCCCATCCTAGGCCATCCCCATGTAAAAGTGGCTGGTCCGCTTCATAGAATGTGTTAGAACTCGGACTGGTCCCTACCACCTGGGGACCGGTCACGTGACTTGTTTTGTGTCAGTTGCATTTACCGTAGGGAAGTAACACAATCAGGCAATTAATGCCTACCAGAATGGATCAGTACTACTGACTTCGACAGGCCGCTACACCTTCTCATCAGCGTTCTTGTTCACTTTTATCATTTATTAATGTGGATGCTTTTTACAAGGAAACATCAACTGTTTAACTAATTTTTGTCAGCAAATGGAATAAAGAGACTTTTTTTCATATAAATTCTTGCAAAAAATTTCGAACTAGAAATATAAAGTAGAAAAATAAAATAGATTCGTATCGTATACCAAATTATTTACTGGGTTTTGTATAAGTTCCAAAGCCTGCTATGCTTATTTTTGAAAATCATTTATACTCGTATATATGTAAATTCTCAAATGGTTTTTGAAAGTCTATACATAAGAAAAAAGGGTTTGTAACTGTTCAAAATTGGGTTTGAAGTCTACTTACGATTTGGTAAAGCACCAATGAAATGTTGCATATAGATAATGCTTAAACTCCAGCAAATAAATTTCATTTAAAATAAAACAAAAAAATTAAAATCATATACATTTACACATTTAAAAATTTAAGTTATCTTTGAATTAAAACTAAATTTGCCTCCTTCATGAATAAGTTTTCAATAAAAAACTTTTCCTATTGCAAACCTTAATCTGTATAGACTATGTGGGCAAATTGCACGAACATTGTATATCTTGCAATAACCTGACAAGTGGAGTTCTGTGATATTAGTGTTTAAGTTCGATCTGTGATATTTTCTAGTTTTTATTATTATTATTATTATTATTTAAATTATACATTTAATTGTTCGTGCTGTCCAGTTTTTTTATAATTTATTTAGTAATGTAAAAAGTAAACGAAAAGACATATTATTAACTCATAGTAAAAATGTTATAAAAGAAATGACAAAATTTACGTAGCCAGAACTTTTTTTTCGAACCAACTTAGCCATCCCCTTGGAAATTTTGTGCTTTAAAGGGTCTACTTTCATACTGTGTTCAAAGCATTGAGGCAACATTCGATGACCCAACATTTTTTGCATAGTGTTATTTCTCCTTATTACTAAATTAGTAATAAGGAGAAATAATAATACTAATGTAATACTAATGTATTCTAAATATAAAAATCTAGAATCATATTCTTTCTCAATTGTAAATTTAATAAATTAAAAGTTGATAACATAATTTCTATTCCGCTTTCTGAAATAATGCAAAATAAATCATCTACATATTTTGTCAAAACTTTTTGTTTAGTGGCCAATATTTCAGTACATTCATCAAGTAATTTCTCCATTACAATATCAGCCATAATTGGCGAAGCTGGAGAGCTCATCGGTAGTCCTTTCTGTTGTGAATATGTTTTATTTTTATATTGAAAATATCTATTATCAATAATACAGAATTTTATGACGCGCAAAAATAATTATTTTTCTATATTCATGTGACTCCCATTTTTCATCTATAATATCTATACCAGGATCTACTGGAATACTGAGAAATAGTGATGTGACATCAAGTGAAACTAATTTTTAATTAGCATTTATTCTTAAATGTCTCATATTATTTATAAATTGTAATAATTAACAAGATTATATTTCGAGCTTATGGTTATCTTTTTTAAAATATTTGTAATATATTTACAAAGTTCAAAGTTCATATGTATTGCCTTTTGGTAAAATATTGTAGAATGTTCCCTGTCGGACACGTAGTTAACTTTAACTTAACTTTATGCTAACTATTTCACAACTACATAGTGATTTTCCGATAGGGTTGTACTGCTCTGGCATATATAACTGTGGATCTTTTTTAACCTACTTAGCCAATTTCATTTTATAAATCGCCAAAGGTCACCAAAATATATTTTATTCAGTTTTTCTTAATATATATTTTATAATAAATTTGTTTTTATATAATAGTTTTTCTTTACAGAAATTATTATAAAATAATCTAATAAAAAATAGCAGAAAATCGCCAAAAGTAGAAAAGTATGGCCAAAAATTATTTTTTTCAAATTTTTTTTCATCAAAGTTCCAAATCCATTGATGATTATATATGAGAAAGCTACGATATTTTGCATTTGCACTTTTGCAAGGCCGTTTGTGCCGAAGACTGAATTCCGCAAAGTAATCTTCCTGAATCATAAACGTTTGGCCACAATTATTTTGTGTTAAAAATAGCCATACAAATCACCAACAAATTTATTTATAGCCATGTCGGTAAATCAAAAACTTAGACGCTAGACCAGGTTAAAAATCTCCACGTTTGGCGAGAAGTCACCATATCTGTCAACCCTGCTTTCTAAATAGGAGGAGACACATTTTGTATGCTAAGGTGGGTTTTTGGGCAGCATGCAATAATGTTCATAGAAAAAATGTCTATGGGCGTTATTTCAACGTTGAAAATAAATAATGCCCATGGACTTTATTTCCATTTTGAAAAGGAAATAACGTCTATCAAGAAATGGAAATATAGTCCATGAAAATAGTATTGCTCAGTGAAGATTTTTTCTATAGCTGGCCTTAGGTTGTGCTCAACGATTTTCTTCTCCGGACATGTCGAATAGTGGCTTCGCTGAGAAAAGATTTACTTCCTAGCTAGGCAAGAAAAATTTACGCTGCATAACCAGTACTTTTCTTTTCAAAAAGGATGTTAGCGTCAGTCTGCACGGCACCATGCAATGTCATCAAGTTGGGATCATATGCAGTGTTGCCAGAATTTTTAGGGATAAAATCTGCTAAATTTAAAAATTTTTCCGGGAAAAATCTGCAAAATATGCATTTTATTTTCAAAATCTTCAAAAACACTTTTTATACCAAATTTTTTATGTATTATTTCAGCAAATTAACAATTTATACATGAAATTTATACCTGAAATACGTACAGTTAAGAACATATATTATTTTTTTTATAAAAAAAAACATAAACATCGACAACAAAATAAAACAAATTTTATATGAACTTAATTTAGACGATGAAATATTTCGTGAAACATTTTTTAGTTGCTCATTGCTGGGGTGGAAGAAGAAATGGAGTGAAGAAAATTTACAAAAACTATATGCAATTTTATTTCAGACCATTTTTTTACCCACCATGCCTACCTTTAAATCCTATTTCCAAATAAGAAGTTTAATGACACAAATTTTATGATATATTTCATCGTGTAAATTTAGCCCTGTTGAGAAAATTATATAAAGTCTCATTAAGTATAATGGCATTTAACTTAATTTACAATGTATCTGATATTTATAAAATCCGATGCATTCTTTCTAGCATATCTGGATATATCAATATGTCAAAACAGTGGGAATTATTTAAGTTTTAGGCAATGTAATGCACACAAAAGACCTACTTACGATTTAGGGAACAAACGACTTTGAACTTTTGTTTTATTCAACTTTACCTAACTAAAAATTCTTTCGATGAATGTGGTAAAAGCATTGTATTTTGAATAAACTTATTGTTGGAAAAGCATAATCAGAATTATCTTGATTTGTTTCAGATATTTTTTTTTATTTTTTTATTTTTTTTATTTTTCGTTTTCTTTAGAAAATTTTGGAAAATATTGGTTGGTATTTTCGTTTTCACATAAAAGAAACGAAAGGTAGTAGCAATATAAGAAAAAAAAGTGAAAAAAGTTGACATACTACTAGAGATTAAAACATCTGCGTTTTTAGGTCAAAAATCTTCAAATCTGCATTTCGCCTTTTTGGAGGGCTAAAATCTGCAAAATGCAGATAAATCGGTATTTCTGGCAACAGTGATCATATGTCGAATCCCTGTTACTTGGAGGTTACACGTTCAAGTTTTGTTTCAATTTTTGTTTCAAGTTTCAATACATTCACACTTTTTTACTAACACACTCACATAATTGGAAATTGACTACCAACTTGATTTCAATTTTGCTTGCAAGATTTGTTTCAATTTTTCGTTCAATTTAAACAGCTTAGCTCTATTGTTGTAAGTAAATTACAGAAAGACTCGGCTATAACGAACTTAAAAAAAACCGCTCTATGACAAGTTCGTAATAAGCGTAGTTCGATACAAACGAGGACTCGTTAACTACGAATTCGCTATTACGAACTATTTTTGTATGAAAATGGCAACCGAAACGTCGGCACTTTAGACTTAGATCGTTACAACCGAGAATTCGTTATAACCGGGTTTTACTGTTTCGTTGTTGATTCCTTGACGACGGCATCTTGAAAACCAAATTGACTATCAAGTTGCTTACAGCCTACGTCATAGCGTCAATTTAAAGTAGTTTTAACAAGCAATACGTGTGATCAACTTGAAAGCAATTTCTTGAACGTGTAACTGCAGAGTTAGTTGATTAAACCCATCCAGCCAGGGATTCGACATATTAGCCGACATGTAGGCTGGCGTGTTCATTTCATCAACGCCAAAAACGGAAAGGTGTGTGGTTCCTACGATAGCAGCAGCAGCAGACGTGCACTCCATCCAGTCAAGGATTTCTCCGTCCAGTCAGGGACTCCTCCATCCAGCCAGCCAGGTAAACAAAGGTATAAGCAGCTAATAGAAGAAGAGCCGCTTGTGCAATTTGTATTATTTGTTGTTAAGGGCAGGGTATTTTAACATTTCTTATAATAGATATTAAAAATATTACAAATAAAAATCTGAAAACTAGTTTGTTTTCTCTCAATTTCAATTTTTGTTTACTAAATATTAATTTGTATTTTCTCAATTTCAAGTTGTTTTTCTCAATATTAGTTTCGATTTCTTATTATTAATTTGTATTTTCTCAACATCAATTTGGATATATTATTATCAATTTGTTTTTTCTCAATATTAAATTTGATTTCTTGTACACTTTCTCAATATGAATTTGTATTTTTTCAATTTCGACTTAAAAAAAATTTTTCATTCACTTTTCACTAAAACGAAAACTTCTGCAATAAATTACAAATAGTTAATGTAAAATTGTTTTGAGTGTAGGCATCTTTTACATTTTTGTTTCAATTAGAAGCAGTTCCGAAAAAGAATGAAAAATAAAACAATAAGTGGGCATTTATTTAGATTTTTTTGTACAGCCACCAAGAAGAAACAGATTTTAAAAAGATGTGCACATTTTTAAAATCATTCCTGTTGGGAAAACGGAAATCAATCCACCCCAAGACGGCGATCGCCAGTCGGGGCCTACGCCAGCATGCCAGCACCGCGAACAATCTGGACGCCCCTAAGACATTTGCGTATTTTGTTTTTTTTATAAACCAGCTGCTACAAAAATAGGGTGGATTGTATTCCGTTTTCGAACGGAACTGAACTCTGACACCGATGTTTATATCTGTTTTATACGTGTGTGTGTAGTGGTATGGCCCTGCGGATAACGTGACTATTCCATACACGCATGTAAAGTAAATGTATGGAGAAGGTCGATTTAACATTACGATGTCCTATGACTGGACTATATAAACCAGCTTTGCATTACATCGGCGTAGTCTCAAAACTACACTATGTAACTACTTGATGGAGTACTCAAGCATTCGTGTTTTAACGATTACAATCGTTAAAGCGCGATCACTTGTCGCTTAACTACACGTTCTTGTTTGTAAATGATACTGTCCATGCCTGCATTACATCGGAGTAATCTCAAAACTACTCTATGCTACCATTCAATGAAGCACTCAGATGTTCGTGTTTTAACGATTTCAGTTGTTAAAACGCAAACACTTGTCGGTTAACTAGAAGCGCTTCTTTGCAAATGACATGGTCCATGACTGCTTACATAGGCTCATGTTGCAACTAGTCCATTTCAGTTAAAATGGACCACGTAGTCCAATAATATCTGCAGGGGTTCAGACAGGCATTCTATTTTATATATTTAAGTCTGCCACAATTTTAGTATGCACCAACTTATAACATCCAAAATAGTTGCTAGATTTAAATAAAATATAAATTGAGTCCACCTGCAAGAAAGTATCTTTTAGATATATTTTGTTTATCAAAATCGACTGTAAAAAGGCATAAAAACTAATTTTTATATTATAAAAAAAGTACTCACAACGCTGTTCCTGGGCTTTGAAACTACTTTTAAGATATTCGCTTTGGTTTTAAATTGAGGTTCGAACCAACTTTTTTGCTTTCACTGCAGCACATGCATCGTGAAATAATAGAAAAACTAGTTTAACCGTGGAGTGATCCTTGGTACAAAAATGTTCCATACGAATTTTGTTTTACTCTTTGTTTGTTTGTCATAACTAAAATGTTTTTGTTTGTACTTATAAATAAAATGAAGAAATATAAATAGTTTGTCTTGAAATTTACATATGGAACAAAAATGCCCCAAAGGATCGAACTCCATTTTTTTAGGATCAATCTACGGTTAAATACATCGACATTTATTTATTTATTTAAACAAATTTTACTTACCTATAAAAATATTTTCATTTGACAAGAATATAAAAAAACAATAAGAAAATCAATTTCGGCAATGTTTCGATATTATTAGTAGTTGAATCAACATGGATTTTAGGTAAAATGTGTTGTACAATTTACCTAGTAGCATAGTTAATAAAACTCAAGTTTTTTATTTTCATATAAAAAATATTACCTATACAAGCTTAGTTAATATTGCCTCTTATATTTTTTTGTGTATAGGTAAAACAAAGAATAAATTAAAAAGTAGAATAAATTAAAAAGTAGAAATAATATATCTTCTCAGAAAACAGCACTAGTATCTCATTGTGTTAATTTCAATCACTATCCTAATTTTAATAATGTTTCAGTTTTAAATACAGAGAATATCTACAAACGTCGATATATGTTAAAGATGCTTCAAATTATTTACGTTCCAATAGAAACAAAAATGAATTTTAAGGCAGATACGATTAGTGTTGCTCATACATATATGTATGTAGATATTATTTAAACAAGAACGTAAACGGAAATTAAATAATGGAAATTATAATATTTTTGTTTGTGAACATACGTATTTTTTAAAGTTGTCCATTTTTTCATTTGCCAATTTTTCTTTTTTGTTTGAATTTTGTTAATCATTTTATATACAATTTTATATTTTTCTGAAGAAGCCACAAAAATAAGTGGCGAAATATTGGATTTTTGATAAACATTTTGTTATTTTTTATAAAGAAAAACGACGTCAAGCTTAATTAAAATAAAAAAATTTAAAACAGAGGTCGAATAAAATAAATGAACTAATTATTTTTACTATTTTTTCTATTTCAGGCAAATTATGTTTGCGGCTTATTTGATAAAAAATCTTCAGAATCATATACGCTACCTCGTTTTACACGGGATATGTCACCGCAAAAGATAAAATCAATTGCCAATTAATTCAGGCATTCACCTAAAACTTAAGTACATTAAATTAAATTGAGCCATTCTTTTAAAATATGTGGTAATAATTTAACTATATAGGTGTGTGCTGTAAAACGCGCGTTTTGAAATCGCCTAACTTCCAGGGAAAAGTTCAACTGAGGCGCTAAATTATTGCAGCGTTTTAATATGTTTTGATGTTTTAGATTTTTAAGATGTTTCAGATGATCTTATCTTCGAATACGAATAGTTAACAGAACACGGTTTTTCGTTTTGGGAAATCGTACGATTTCAAAACGTGCATTTTACAGCACACCCCCAATAGCTATCTGAGGTCCCGTCTGAGGTGAATTGTGGATATGTTCTATTTTCAACCCGGTTCAGACGAAAAATTTATACATAATTGTTTATTTCTGATATTGAAAAAATTATTCCTATATATGAGGAGCTGCAGAACAAAACGTACTTTTTTACTCAAACAATATTTGGAGAAAATTGAGCTTTAACTATTTTATTGTCATAGAAAACTGTACAAAACTAGAATTACAGGCATGTTCTGAAAATCACATGGCTTTAAAACACATGCGATCTTAAAAGCAATAATGATCCTGCAAAAGTTTTTAAAATGATATACAATAATTTTCTTTCAGAAATGATATTTGATGCTCTATACAATAGAAAAATGAAAAAGAGTGAAAAAATATCTGCATGAACATTATCACATATGATTTAAAGCCATATGATTTTTAGAACATGCCTCATAATAACAGGTTTTTAGTCGCAAAAAATTTTAAAAAATGAGCTACTAAAAAGTATTCTATTAGATTTCGGCACAAGTAATTCAAATTTATCGAAAAATCAATTTGTAGAAAAATGTAAAAAGCACGTTTTGTGATGCGGCTCCTGCCTGATATGAGAACTCAGGCTGAAGGAACATGTAAAACTAAATAATAATAATAATGTATATGTATGTAAATAAACTGTGCTAAGTTTTACTATTATTGAAAATATTTTTGTTTAATTAAATGGGGCTAATCACACGAGCACAATTTTTAATTATTTTGCATTCATTTGTTTTTCCAAAGTTGCATGTATTAGTTTTGTGCTGCTAATGCGGAGTTGTAGCTGGTTGAAAAATTATGCCAACCGAAAACCATTCTCTTCCCCTCTCTTGTCCATAAGCTGTCATGTCCCAGCGGGAAAAGTTGTCATTGATTACATATATAATGAAAGATGTAACGTATTATTTTAAAAAGCGAAACAATGCATTCCTTTGGAAGCGAGAAGGTAATTTGATCATACACAAAAATTACACATTCATTACCACGTACTTTACCACATCTTACGAAGAAGGAATGTATTGTTCGTGCTCGTAACAACTGTTCGTGTTTTCCTTGTTTGTACTTGTATATTTGTATATTATTATATTACGAATTAAAAAGAATGGATTATAGAATTCATTCGCTGGGCACAATAAAATAATTCATTACTTTCCTAGAAAATGTTCTGTGTTAACAATAATGAGTTTTGGTATGAAATATTATACATTCTCTGCATGAGTCTCTCGTTTAGTATTCATTACCTTTTCTCGCACAATTGTGCTCCTGTGGTTACCCTCAATAATGATAAACGCTTTTGCTTCCAGATTGTGAGAGTAAGTGCACAAAAAAAAAAAGGAAAAGCAAAATTTATAAATTCAAACAAAAATCTCTCAAGAATATTCTTTTAAACAAAGGTTGCAGGGGAGCTCAATATAAATAAGTCTCCCGGGCCGAATGGTATTCCAGCACTGCTCTTGAAGCAGTGATCTTCGACGCTAACCTATCCATTGGCAACGCTCTTCAGCACTTTGTACCATGCTGGTGAATTTCCAAGGTTTGTTAAAGTGTTCAACCCCGTAACTCCGGTACCAAGAGAGGGCGCCGAAAAAAGTTAGACTAAACTTTTTAGGCTAAAAGGGGCCATTACCTCGTGATTTTTTTTTTATTTTCAATTATGTTGGTATTCTTGACTTGTTTTAAAATTATCTAGGCTCCTACATACGGAAAATTTTCATACTAAAATCGTTGAAAACCACGTTAATTTAACACGATTTTACTATAACCTTCAAAGAACATTTTTCTTTTGAAATAACTATATTATAACTTAATATTACAATACAATACAATATAACTTAACAATACAATATAAATTAATATTACAATACAGTTAAATCAAGATGAACTTGATACTAAAATAATACGAAGAATCATGTTGAAACAAAGTTTATTTCAAGTTGAAACAACATAAATTTATATTGAAACAACATAAAGAATCATGTTGAATTAAAGTTATATCTTAAAAATCTAAAATATCAACAACATGACTTAATATTACAATACAGGTAAATCAAAATAAAGTTGATACTGAAATAACACGAAGAATCATGTTGAATCAAAGTTTATTTCAAGTTGAAACAACATGAATTTATATTGAAACAACACGAAGAATCATGTTGAATTAAAGCTATATCAAACTGAAGCAACATGACTTTATGTAGCTATTTTATTAATTATTTTCCTTACGTGATGTGTATTAGCATAAACATCGAAAAATTTGTGCTGTGCCGAACACAACGAAGTGTACTGTTTTTCAACGAAAAACAGTTAAAGTATTTTATATAAAGTATATTTTCGAACACTGATTACAACTAGGTTTGCCAGATTCAAATAGCACTTTAGCTTGACATTTTCTTTAAATAAGCTTGTTTTTCAAAAGAGAACTTGACACATTGAAATGTGTAAATCAAACCAAAACAGGAGTATAACAAAATATTTTCTGGGTCAGAATAAAGTTTTCTTGTAAGAAAACTAAAAGCTGAGTCCTTCTTAAATGCTCGAAAACTTGATTCTATGGCTGAAAGTGGTCTTTAGTAAGAAAGCAAGCTCATCAACAATAAGAAACTTAATTCCCAGAGTTGGTTTAAATCGCAGATGAGCTGGAAAAAACCCGCTTTATAGCAAGCGTAATCAATCCATATGACAAAAATTTGCAAAAGAAAACGAAAATAAGTATTTTTCTTGTTGTAGAAACGTTGTATTCACCGACAAAAACAAATTTAACGTAAGTATTTGGGTCGAATATCAAGCCCATAGTATGGACGGGATAATATTAGGAATTATGCTCGAATAACTTGAAATCGGCAGCAAAGGATGTAAGTTGTTCAGTGATGGTGTGGGGCTCATTTTTTGCAGGCGGACCAAGATATTTGCATTTTATTGACACACTTATAGAACAAAATGTTTATTTAGACATTTTAACATTTTAACAGAAAAGTTGCCGAACAGTGTGTATAAGCTAGCTCTGAACAACGAATCATAGCTGCTACATAATATGTCAGCATATTGGCTGAAAGAGAAAGGAAATATCTATTTAGCAGTGTAAAGTTTTTACAATTCAGATAAGCAGTTCTCTAGATTTTTGGAATTAGCTAAACCGACTGCAGTAAAACACGTTTTTTGTGAATATCTCGAAAACGCTTCTTGACAAAAATAAATGAATGGCAT
The DNA here is from genome assembly GCA_956483635.1 of Panzeria rudis. Lineage (NCBI taxonomy): Eukaryota > Metazoa > Arthropoda > Insecta > Diptera > Tachinidae > Panzeria > Panzeria rudis. The sequence goes on along the minus strand of OY101450.1, from coordinate 95,003,815 downwards.
ATTTGTGTTCAGCGATTCAAAATCTTTGTATGTATATAAAAATTAATTTGTGTTTGTATGCTTGTTTGTTTGTTTGTATGTTCCTTATAGAATGCCAAACGGTTCGACCGATCGTAGTGAAATTTCAGAACTGTCTTACTGATGACAGGGAAATTCAAACAGGCTATTATTTTAAAGAAAAATTTGGGGGATAGAGCACCCCCATGCATAGCAGTTTTTAATTGCCCTATATCTGTATAACTGCAATAGTGAGACCCTCCAAATTCACTGTGAACTGTTCTTAGAAGACAGTGAAACTTTCAGCAAAACCTCGAAGGTATCGGAAGGGGAAAACGCGGGGGGTACCCGGATGTAATTATTAATTTTCTTATATCTGTACAAGAGTGAGGCTTTATAAATTCGATGTGTGTTATTCTCTGTATAACGGCCAATTTCCAGAAAAATATTGGCGGTATACGGTTACCCCCATATAATGTAATTATATTATAACATTTCTATATCAGCACAACTATAATAGTGAAGCTCGCAAAATCCGATATAGGCTACTCTTAGAACAATTTGTCATTAATAGCGAAATCTTTGGGATATCAGGGGGTGGGCGGGGGTACCCCCATATAAGGTAGTTATTAATTTTCCTATATCTGTACAATTATAAGAGTGCGGCTCTCTAAGTTTTATATGCGTTAATCTTAGAATACCTTGCAATTTTCAGCAAAATCCTGGTCTCATAGGAGGGGGAAACGGTTACCGCCATACAAAGTAATTATTAATTTTCCTATATCTGCAAAGCTATAAGAGTGAGGGTTTCTAAAGTTAATGTGGGCTTCTCATAGAGTAACGTGAAATTCGAAGAGAAATCTTGGGTGTGTAGTAGAGGGTAAACGGGTATCCCATATACAAAGCAATTAATATAATTCCTATGTCAGCACAACTACAATAGTGAAGCAAAGCAACTAAACACCAACACGCTTAATCAACAAATTATATCACGTAATATGTTAATATGTTTTCTAATCAAAATTGCGACATGTTGGTTTGACATTCCCTTTTTTGTGTGTAATTGTGCCTATTTACAGGATCCGATGCGGAATTGGATTGGAAACGGAAATTCAATCCAACTCCAATTTTGAATGCGTTCATGAAAACGTAACGAAATTGCTTTGCTCAAAATATGTTTATTTTTGTTTAAAATTCGAAATATCGTTTACTAAGTTGCGCATTTAGTAATTAGATGCTTGGAAAAATTTGTTCTACCTGATAAATGCATAAATTAAAGGTATCCTGAACTCCAATTCATGAAAAATTAATTTCGTTTCTCAACGGAAATTTCGCAAATCCAATTACAAACGGATTTCATGAACGCAAACAGCCGGTTTTGTAGAGAAATCGATACCAAACCAATCCGTGTTGGATTCTGTCAACAGGCTGATTATTTCATATTTCTTATTATGTTGGCAGCACTAATTTGTTTATTGTCACCAATAAAATAGAAATTAACTTTGAGTATGATCGGGGAGGAGCAAATAAACCAGACTTAAGCCTAGTACGTAGTTCTGCCTGATTTTCAGGCTGCCATAATAAATATGTGTAAAAAACAAACTCAGCTGAAAAAAACAAACGCAGCTGAAAAGAAAAATCAACTCAATTTTTGTTTAATACAGAGATGGAAAATCGGTTACTGGAGACTTTTTTCCGTCAATTAAAACAAAAATTAATGTTCAGACAATTATTTGTTCAATGTTTTTTGACATTTTGTGTTTTTGTTATCTTTAAAATAATTTTTCATGCTTTGTACGTGTAATTTATAAAAATAAGTGAATTTGCATGAATAAAATCAAATTTGTACACACAAATATTATTCCGTGTAGAAATAAGTACAGAATTTCAAACCTGAAATTCAGGCGGAACTGCGTACTAGTAAATAAAACTCACTTCTTCACTCCGATCAACGCTTTATTCGCATTAAAGTTTCATTTATTTCTGACCATTAACAGTTACAAATTTATGAAAATACTTCACAGCATGAATTTATGGGAGCCGTTACATTTACTTTATTTTCAATATGTATATACATACATATGTAAATAAGTCATAGTCGCCAGAAAGGACGATTTCTTACTATGTGACAAAAAACGATATGACATACTGTGTTGTCATGTCGTAAGTTTCTTACGATATGACAACACTGGGAAAGTCATACACGGTGTATTGCTTTCTCAGTGTTTTCATATCGTGAAAAACTTACGATATGACAACACAGTATGTCATATCGTTTTTTGTCATATCGTAAAAAATCGTACATCAGTATGTAAATTTTTAGCAAAAGGAGTTCTCATATTGTAAAGGGGGTGCTAGACTGATCAATATTTCGCTTCAATATTTATGTTTGTGTGCGCTTGTTATGACAATCAAAAGCATTTTGATATTCTTCAAAATATTTCCCCTCCGTATAAGCGTAACTATTTTTTGTAAACAAACGCACACAAACACATATTTTGAAGCTGAACATTGATGTGTCTAGCACCCATTTAAGAATTACAATTTACTGAAGTTAGGCATTTATTAAGGAATTCAAAGTTTATGAATTATTTTCAACATCCTCCGTCCCCGCCGCTGTAATAGGATACAACAGCTGTACAAGGGCCCGATTCTATTTTTGTAAAAAAGTGAAAATGAAAAATAAATTATCACTTCATTGAAAATGCGATTCTACTTTTAGCTTTTATGAAAACTATCTGTCAAATTTTTCTCATATGATAATTTTTTTTTATCATGAAAAAGTTGGCGAAAACTTAAATGATGACAACTTTTAATGACTTTTTTTATTAACTTTTGTTTAAAAAATCATTTTCTATAAAGTAAAAAACACCACAATGTATTATTTATAATAATTGTTACAACACTGAAATAAACAAGAAATAAAAATAAAATAGAATAACAGAGTTAAGTTATTTGCTATACATTTTTGTAACAAATACATAAAACCATAAATTTTACAAAAGTAAACTTAATATTTAAAAACAACCCAATGGATAAAAAAAGATGTTGCAAAGCTTCAGAAGACCAGAAAGTACATAATACTTATTTGCAATAAAATTATTTTTTGTTATAATTTGCTTTAAATTGCAAGAAATGAGCGGAATAAAACAAACAGATGGTTTTCATAACGAATCAATTTTTCATAATTGCAATCAGAATGAAAAATGAAGTGAAAAATTGCTATGAAGTGAAAATGATAAATTTTTTATCACTTCATTTTTATCATAAATCCAGAATCGACCCCCAGGTCTCTGCAAAACTTGTTGATTTTGAAGTCTCACATCACTCGACTATCTTTGCCTGGATATATTTGTTGAACCAATGCTAATCGCCACAATAGTCAGGCTTATTATCTTCATGAACTAAAACAACATCGCCAACTTTAACGCTCTTGAATAACTCGGCTTTGTTATAATGTACCGACCTTCGCTGACACAAATACTGGCTACACCAACGTTTATAGAAATTTTTAATCAAGGACTGCCGCAAAGAGCAAGATTGTGCTATCGTAGACGCATCGCTTCTGAAATCTGTGGAGAATAAGATAAGTTTATAATTAGTTAACAAAAATGAGGAGTTAACGGCTGCAGATCGTTTGGATCGCTGGCAACGTACATATGCAATTGTTCGTTCATTTACGACACTTTCTATCTTCACTAGAAGTGTCTTTAGGTCGTCTGATGATAATTTTCATTTTCCGATAGCAGCTTTCAAGCAATTTTTTACGCTTCTCACGAGTCGCTCCCAGCATCCATCCCACCATGCTGCAGCTCATTCTGGATTGAATTTCCATGTGATATTGTGGTTATGTGTCATATTTTCCACATCGCTAGGTTTCAAAAAGTTTCCAAGTTTTTAGGCTCCAAATCAACTCGTTTGAAGGTTTTCGCATTGTCTGACATGACTATAACTGGTTTACCTCTTCCAGCAATAAATTTCCGCAACGCATTGATGCAATTTTTTGTACTCATATCAGCCACCAACTCTAAATGAACAGCTCGCATAGCTGCGCACGTAAAGGTGGATTCACCCATTGTTTCCGAACAACATTTTTGTCCGGAAAAAATTTCTTTTACTGAGAGTGTTTTGCAACACGATAGCATGACAAATGCCTTTCTTTCACTTTCATTATTCTCATCTTTCACATAATGTGGGACAGCAAATTCAACACCTGTTGTCTGGAAAGGTCGGGAATGTAGTCCAATATTCTATTGCACTCTTCCAGTGAAACCTTAGACACACTACGCAATGCTTCAGAACTCGCTTTATTAGTTGTCGTTCCTGAATAATCCAATATTTGGTTCGAATAAATGCTAAAATCTCTGAAGTACCCCCATGATATGTTTCACTACAGGCATCTAATACTATCAGTTGATTTATGTAAGATTTTTTTGATAAAATAACTGAAGTTCTTGTATCGCGGGAAAATACACCCTCAGGTAGTCTGCAGTTGGTTCTTAGTATACCATTAGAAATTATGGGATTTAACGATTTTTTTTTAGATTTTCCTTCAAAGTTTTTATTTCTTCGCTGTAATACCTGATTTGCTCAGATTTTATTAAATAAATTTTCGCCTCTTGTAATTCGCTCGCTGTAAGATTTTTTTTATTTCGGTACTTGTTCTAGCTTTTAATTTTTTTCCATAAATCGAAATACATACATACGCTGTCGTTCTTAGAAGCCTTATCATTTTACCAAATCTTTCAATTTAAATAATAGAGGAATAAACTTCGGTTGGAGCTTATGAACTACTGACAATGAAATTCATTGATCTGTCAATAAGCTTTTGTTCTGGCCAGTCAGACTTGTTTTCGGTTAACCAAATATGCCCGTATTTCTATTTCTGTTACCTGATATGAAAGTCTTTTATTGTTTCGCTTGAGTGCGAAATACATATTTTTTAACTAAATTCGCTTTAAATGCCAAGGTCGTTCTGCCAGTTTTGGAAATTGCTTAGAATTTCGCCACTTAACCATTCATCCCACTCGCTATTTTCTTTCCATATGGTTTGTAGCAATAATTTTATTCTTACAGTAAAACTTCCCAATATATCGTATAAACTTCTCAATATATCGTATATTTTTGTCATTACTTTCATCACATTCCGTTTGGTAGGTATGTTTTCTAAATAATTTATATGACTTTCTATATTAACGGTGAATTTTGCTGCTACTGATAGCTGTTTATTTTCGTGAACAGCGCGCTTAAATTGTCCCCAAAAGGGTAACAAATTTTTGGAATTACCATAACAATTTTTTTAAGTTGAAAAGGTTTAAGTTTTACAATGCTAAATAATTAATATGACTAAATAATAATAACTTTCTTCTCTTTAGGTTGTTACGTTTCGCTTTTCGTTCCTTGTTAGAGCCGGTTCGCTGGCTTGCTTAACCCAAATTGTCCGGGAATATGTTTTGTTTTAAATTTAAATAAAAATTATTAAATCTATACCTACAGGATCTAAGAACGTTAACTTAGTACCTTAAATTTTAAAACAATCTTAAAGCAACAAAACAATAGGATGATTTTTATTATATATTGAATGCGCTGAAATATGTCCGATATATCGATTCCCTTTCTTTCTAACTATAATTGTTTTTGCACAGGCGATTCCTGGCTTTCGTCACCATGTAAAAAATCTCTCTAAATAAAACTCACTCCTTCACTCCGATCAACGCTCTTTAAAAGTTACAAATTTATGAAAATACTTCCAAAGCAGGAATTTAAGGAACCGTTACATTTACTTTATTTCCAATATGTATGTAACAGTTAGGAATTTATTAGGTACTAGATGTGCGTGCTTAAAATTCGCTTTATAATTATAATCAGGGTGACCGTTGAAACTTTTTAAAAAGTGGCACAAAAAGGGGATTTTGAGGAAAAAAGTGGCACCAAAAAGGGGATTCTTTAAAAAAGGGGCAACTTTTTTGAAAAGGGAATAATTGAACCAAATTCTAATATTTAATGAATTTCTAGGGCATATAATGCTTTTGAAATAAAATGAATCAATTTTGATGTTTTTCGTTCAAAAAACTGACTGCTTTTTATATAAATCTTAGACAAACAATGCAAACTCACATTTTTTTTTAGCAATTTCCATAAAAAATTTTTTACTCAAGTCGCTTGTTTGCATATGGAAACAGCACATTAGTAAAGTGTCGGCTGAGTATACTGAGAGGAGAAAATCGTTAAGACCGGCCGAAAGCTGCTTTTCAATATACCAAGATGAAAAACTACTTAAGCCCGGCCGAAGGCCAGCTACGCAAAGAATATTTTGTAGTAAAATAAAATTTCTTAACAATTTTAATTAATTTCCAGATATTTCTTTGAATCGACGATGTCGATTGGACATATTTTAAGCATTGTTGACGCTATTGGCAAATTGTTCTTGATTTTATTTCACTTTTTAAAATGCAATAACGTCAATTGATTTTTTATTACTTGTCACCGATTGCAGAAGTAAAAAGTGAATAGTCAAAAACATGTACATATATTTGAATTTGTTTTCATTTTTAATATGGAAATAGTTTTAAAAATATTTAAAGCTGCGTGATTTTCATAAAAATTTTTAACAAGACGTTCTTGTTCGTGTTAGTGAATCCGGGTGTTATTTTTAATTATTTTAATACAATAATATATATCTATAGATCTAAACTCTTAAACTATTTCAAAATAGTTTTAGTCATACGACTTTACATGATAGACTCAAAAACAAATTTTTGTCTTGAGTTTTTTTTTATAAAAACAGTTTCGTGCCATAAAAAGCTTATATTAAAACAAGAAGCATCATTTCATAAAAAGGGGCAAAAAGGGGCATACTATTACAAAAGGTGGCAGATTTAGGTGATTTTAAAAAAGGGGCACTAAAAGTGGCAAGGCAGTTGAAAAAGTGGCAAATTGCCACTTTAGTCGCAAAACGGTCACGCTGATTATAATGTTATGCAAAATATACAGTGATACCAACGTTAAATAAAAAACATATATATCTTTCTAATTTCCAACAACATTTATATTAGTATAATAGGGTATATTTTCGTTTTTTTTTTCTATATTAACTTAGAAATAATATACATATTTTATCGCGGTAAAAAGTACCATAAGTTTGAATCAGGACTCTAAGGTATCTACCTCCGCACCAAATTTCATGAAAATCCATACCGTGGTTTTTGGGTCAAGCGTGCTTTGACAGACAGATATAAAGGCAGACAGTCAAAAATTCCAAAATTTGGTGTTTTGTTCTCTACATCGATTCCTGTTTATGCCACCATAAACATTTTCCAAAAATATTTCATCTACAGACATGCCCCTACACAGTTTTATTATATGTATAGATTTTCAACATAAATATCATCATTGGTTTTCTTTTGCAGCCAACAAAAATATAAATTAGTTTAATTTGACTAAAACGACATAAGCAGCATGAACAACAATCTGCAGTCGTGTTCTCGTGAAAATAATAAATTTCGTATACAATCATGTATTCTATTTTTGACACATTGTAGTCGGTAGCCTGCTGTCGTGAATGTGTAATGCTTAACAACTGCAAAAGTTGCTTAACAACTCCAAAAGTAAATTTCTTTTGTATTTGGCATCCCGCTAAACGCCATTATACCCCGCTTGACCATAAACTAAAAAAAAAAACTAACTAAAAAAATCTTCTTCATAAAATAGTTATACATTTACATCTAATAATATTATAAATATGTATATTATATGTATGTACCTTACATTTGTTTATACCTTAAATTTATTTCTAAAAATTAATTTCTTTGCTTGTCTTACCTATATCCCAAATGTTCTGTGGCAATTTCCTTATTTAGTAGTTGCTATAATACTCCAATTTGGCTTTTCGATATAACATTGAAAAAGTATTTTTGTAGTTCTTGAATTGACTAAACTTTTTGTTGCAACCTCTGTGGCGCAGCTAAACTTTTATTCGCTGTAAGCTTTTTCCAGTCATGTGACAATATAGTTTTTAGGGCTGCCACTTTAACACTGAAACCAACGGACATGGAATTCAAAAATTTAAATTACTCAACCTCTGTTTCTTATTCTAAAAAAATTGATTACCGGTCTGTTGAAACTTTTATCTTAATTTAAGCAAATAAGGCAAACTTTAAGTAAGCTGCTCTAAAAATGTTACTTCTAAAAATCTTCAGGTGAGATATAATAAAACCTGTTCAGCAGATGTAGAACGGCTTTTATCTGAAAAAGAAGAGTTCGTAGGAATGTACCAAAGCGCTTAACACACTACTAAAATATAAAAAACCGCTTCTTTGCAAACATTTCTGAATAGGCTCGACGCAACACCGAAAACAGACTATTTCCTATGGCGAGCAGCCGGAGGCCTCAAAAGACCAGTGATGTATAAGCCTCCATTTCGAGGTTAGAATGGAGACAGGGCAAGAAATGACACTGAAAAAGATACTTTGTTTGTAAACCACTTGCAAAAAGTATTTACTCCAAATACATCTGATACTATAGTTGGACTGCCACCAGTACTCGCTATACCAGATGTTACCTTGATGTTCAATATTCGTGACATTGAAAAGATGCTGATAAAATAAAAAATGCTTTTAGAGCTACACTATACTGCAAAAAGGATAATTGTATTTATTTTCAATAGTATTTTGCGCGTCAAATGCTATCGCACAGAATTGAAGGTTTCGCTGATTACTATGATACCTAAGCCAGGCAAATATCATACGAAGGTGGAATCATATAGGCCTATTTACCTATTGTCTAACATGTCAAAACAATCTGAAAAGCTACTTATGTATAAGCTAACACCAATACTGAATAGTACTGGTTGCATTCCAGACCACGATCGAATAAACACATAGACTCGTGAACTTGGCTAGAAAAACTTTTGAGGAAAAGAAATATTTTTCTACGCTCTTGATTGATGTTTCTCAGGAATTTGATATAGTACGACGCGAAGTTTTAATACATAAACTAAAGCAAAAACTACCGCAAACACACTTAAGTTTTATAAAGCTGAGCGAAAATTTGTTATTATGGAAGTAAATTTTTTAAGCCCACCGCATCCCATTGAAGCCGGAGTTCCTCAAGGCAGCAAACCACGGCCCTGTGTTATCACATATGAACAATCGCTGATGATACAGCTTTTCTAAGCGTTCACAAAAGCCATCAAGAAACGTCCCGCAAACTGCAAGAACATTTACCTCAGCTGGAAAAATGGCTAAAACAATAGCGGATAAACATGGCCGCCTATACAAGTCAATAACCAAACTATACCGCAACACACTGAAGTTAAATATCTCGGTGTTCATCTCGTCGTATAACACGGCGATCCCACATAAATGCAAAGGTGAGGCAAATGAAAGTGGCTCAAATATATTGGCTCATTGGAAAGAATTCTACACCAAGCTTGAATTGTAACCTTCTTTTATGCAACTGTATTCTAAAACCAATATGGTTCTATGTTATCCATTTATGGGGCGCTGCTTCGGCTTCAAATGTAAAGAAAATTCAAAGGCAACAAAATAAAATACTACGTTCAATTACAGCAGCCCCCTTGTATGTCAATAACAAGCGAATTCATAAAAATATAAATGTCCCAATGGTTAGGACTGTGTTTTCAAAACATATGACAAGAAACATAAAAATACTTGAGTTGCACCCAAATCCCTTAGCCCGCAACCTCATTAACTTTAGAGGGCACACTCGGTTGAGAAGGAGGGATACTCTTGTTCTCAGCCGAACACGATAGACATAAGACAAACTATGAACCAACCGAAGAACCAACCGAAGAAACCTATATCTTTTATATGGCATTGGCTGGAATTAAAAATTCAAATTCTAGAGTTAAGATTTGATTACTTATTATTAGTTCAATATTATTGAAAATACAATAAGTAAAAATAAACGCAAAACGAAAAAAAGAGTATCAAGTTATTACACAGTAAGAGCTTTACATAAAGAATAATTGGTGAATATAACCGTAATTATTTAGGTAAAAATTTTATTTGATGGCCTCCAAATCATTTCATAAATGACTTGCCGTAATGTTTCTTCTTTTTAAGCGACTTAAAAAAGGAGAAGGTTATCAATTCGTGTGTATTTTTTGTTTACCTTTTTTATGTTTGTACACTCATAACTCTGTCATTTGTCAATCGATTTTCAAAATTATTTTTTTGTTTGAAAGAGCTTGCTTGCAATTTGGTCTTATAATTTTTTTTAAATCCGTAGGGAACTTTGCTCTCTCCACGCATAACTCTGTCATGTGTGGCCGATTTTCCAAATTTGTTTTTTTTTTTCTTTGGAAGGCTTTGCCTGCAGTTTTGTTCCGTAATTTTTTTTTAAAATCAGTGAAAAATTTTTCTCCCCCACAAAAAAATAAAAATAATAAATAACTGTCATAAGTAATCCGGTTTTCGAATTTCCTTTATTGTTTAAAAGCGTTTGCTCTCAGCTTGGTCCTCCTCCCCCGAAACGTTGACTTTCGTACAACTCCTCCATTTATGTACCGATTTTAAAAATTATTTTTTTGTTTGAATGGGTTTGATTACAGTTTGGTCTAAGGATGGGCAAGTGATAAAATATAACGATATCGATATCGATGTATTTTAAAATATCGATCGGCATTGATATGTATCTCATAAAAAATATCGATATTTCGTTATATATCAATTTATTTTCATTCATGATTATTTTTTATACATTATCTCAAAAAATTTTAAAAATAAAATACGAAAGTTACTTTTTTTTATAAATAATTAAGCTGAAAAGTATTAACTTCCAACATCTTTACTGATTCACCAATATCACTCTTTCACTATTTTTCAACTTTTTGCCATCACCTGAAATATGAGATGTTTTCTAAGGTCACTTGGGTTCGCTGAACATAAATATCACATTCATTTATTATTCTCAAGAAGAGTTTTCGCGATATTCGCAAAAAATATGTTTTTTGCAGTTTATAAACTGCTTATTAAAATTATCTGCTGTATAGATATGTTTCATCTTTCAGCCCATAATCAAAATGTGTTGATTGAACCAAAAATCACTGAGTTACAAGCCTTTAGATTTGAAAAAAGTTAATTTTTTCTTCGTTTTTTCATATATAGGAAGCGTAAAATCGCTTACATCGGGCAAAATATGAGAAAGTTACAACATATTTAATGAACATATCCAAATTTTAATTTTCATTCGTTGGTCCTCAGATCAGTACGAGTTTTTGATTATAAGTCCATTACTTTTACTCATTTGACAATTGAAAGAAAGGTCGACATATTGCATATTCAGATTTTAATAATTTGTATTCAGATTTTAATAATTTAAATTTTTATGAAATACTTATGGCAAAGCAAGTAGAAAAATGGTGCTACGTGGTGTTTTGTGCATATTAAATGTTTTCTTAATGCTATAAAATGGTTTATTATTGACATTTTCAATGGAATTTTGCAGTTATATATTCAGTAAGTATACAAAACTGTGATTTACTTCTGATAATCATCAGAGTTCCAAAGAAAGTTCCAACAAATTTCAAAAATATGTTGATTTCGAAATGGTGCAGGCCCACCAAAAATTGTAAATTCGATTAATTTATTTTTCTAAAATTATGTCTGTTAAGATACCTTTTAGACATGTATGTAATCATTATACGATCCTTAAGAAAACAATTTTATGGAGAAAACAATTGTGGTGTTTTTTTGAGCAGAAATTGTCATAAATTCAAAATTTTTCAATTTTGAAATTAAAAATTGTATATTTTCCAACTCTGAAAGAATATTTCCATTAAATTTTTTTAACTATTCGAATTTTTGTCATATTACTAGCAAAGAAACAATTGTTACAATCTAACAGCTGATTTGGATCCGATATCTTAAAAATACTGGACCAAAGATTTAAAAAATTGAGAAATTTTAATGTTAAACTGAGTATACCGCACTAACTATACAATATAATTTTTTAACAAAACAATTTTTTTAGAACTTTATAACGTCTATAAAGACACAGGAAATTGTTTAAATCGAGTGAGAAACAGAGAAATGACAAACGTTGAAAAATTTTATATGACCGAAGTTGACTACTTGTCACTTCATACCTCAGCTACTGAGCAATATGGAAAGCTCATGTTTCTAAATTAAATAAGAACACTACTCTGATATCTCCTTGTGAAATTTTATACTGATCGGAATATAGAGATAGAAATGGCTGACATATTTCTAAAATATTTTTATTCTGTCCCACTGGCATTTTTCTTATACTCATTCTCCATAAAAAATTTGTATTTTGTTAAAATGCAAATTCGGATGTTTTCACTAAATCTATTCTAACTTTCTAACTTTTTGCCTGATGTTAACAATTTTACTTTTTGTACGTTGGGAACAAAATTTCCTATGGTTCAAAATAAAATTTAGAAGTTTTTTTTTTTTTTTGCTTCAATGGAGCATTTCAAATCGGCGAATTTTGAAAAAACGCAAAAAAATAAAATTTTTTCCAATATAAAGGCTTGTAACTCAGTGAATTTGTATCTGATCCATACAGTATTATTATGAACTGGAAGATGAAAAACATATCTACGCAACATTGCAAAATTTGCTTAATTCAAGTAAACACTACTCAAAATTCTTGGAAATGGCTTTATAAACTGCAAAAAACAACCTTTTCACGAATATCTTGAAAACGGCTCTTAAGAAAAATAATGGAATGTCATATTCGTGTTCAACAGCCTCAATTGAGCTTAAAAAACATCTAATTTTTGAAACGTACGTCAACAAAATTATATACTCAAAGAGAAACAATTGTCTGAATGCACAAAATTTTATAAATAAAAGAAAAGATTTTGTTCACAATATTTTATTTGATGAAGATTGTAACGAAACTTTTTTAAATCCTGCACGAAAAACAAAGCCAAAGCTTCCTCCCATGTGTATTTACTTTGTATGGGCAAGACCCAGCCCACTTTTCAACGCGACTAATCTGGAAGTGCATCCTTTTAAGAAAAAAAAGTACGAAATAGGTTTATAAATGGCGAAGTTTTGGGAGAACATCCCTAAAAAAAAATACATGACGAAATTATCACATGTTTACAAATTTCGAAAAACTTTTTCCTTCGCTAGAAATAATAGTTGTTTTTTGTTAGTTATTTGGAACGCTGAACGCGAATCTGCATTTGCCAGATGCAAATACCCTGCAAAAATTATTGGTTTACATGGTCCATTTTAGCTGATATGGACTAGTTACAACATGGTCCTATGTAATGCAGCTATGGACCACTTTCAAACATATGTTCGTCCATGCAAAAATTATTGGTCTACATGGTCCATTTTACCTGATATGGACTAGTTCCAACATGGTCCTATGTAATGCAGCTATGGACTACTTTAAAACATTTTTTCGTGTTTTAGCACGAAATGTAGTGTTGCCAAGAATGTTATTTCATAAAATATCATCAATTACGAGCAATATAGTAGCCCTGATGGCACAAGTGCTTATTTGTGGTTATAATGAATGTTTGTAATTAAAAGTTTATTTTTTTGGTAAAAGCGAAAAAATAAATAAAAGTGAGTTTTGTTTATAAGAAATCAAAAATGCAGTGTAGCTCCCATCACAAAAGGAGACTTATTAAAGAAGAGGGAAAATCATTTACGTAGACTACAAAGTGAAAATGAAAACTAGTTTTGTGTTTGTGAGCCATGGAGTAGTGACATAGAGTAGTTTCAAAACTAGCCCCTGTAGGTGCTCCATGGAGTAGTTACATGGTCTAGTTTTTGGGTTAGTCCGATGTAATGCAAGGCTGGACCACGTGGTCCAGTCCTAGGACATCGCAATGTTAAATGGACCACGTCTAATGCATACGTTTGGGGTAGTTTTGGACTAGTCCTGGTCCATTATGGAGTAGTCCTTACACGCATGTGTGGACTAGTCGCGATTTTTGCAGGGGTGTTTTAGCACGAAACGTAGTGTTGCCAAGAATGTTATTTCATAAAATATCATCAATTACCAGCAATGTGGTAGCCCAGATGGCACAAAAGTTTATTTGTGGTTATAATAAATGTTTGTAATTAAAATATTATTTTATTGGTTTACGTGGTTCATTTTAGCTGATATGGACTAGAGACAACATAGTCCTATGTAATACAGCAATGGACCACGTTCAAACAAATGTTGCCAAGAACGTTATTTGATAAAATACCATACAAAAACTATTGGTCTACATGGTCCATTTTAGCTGATATGGACTACTTACAACATGGTCCTATGTAATGCAGCTATGTACCACTTTAAAACAAATGTTCGTGTTTTAGCACGAAATGTAGTGTTGCCAAGAATGTTATTTCATAAAATATCATCAATTAGCAGCAATATGGTAGCCCTGATGGCACTAAAGTTTATTTGTGGTTATAATGAATGTTTGTAATTAAAATATTATTATTTTTTATTGGTAGAAGCGAAAAAATAAATAAAAGTGAGTTTTGTTTATAAGAAATCAATAATGCAGTGTAGCTCCCGTCGTAAAAGGAGACTTATTAAAGCAGAAGGAAAATCATTTACGTAGACTACAAAGTGTAAATGAAAACTAGTTTTCTGTTTGTGAACCATGGAGTAGTGACAGAGTAGTTTCAAAACTAGCCCCTGTAGGTGCTTCATGGAGTACTTACATGGTCTAGTTTTTGGGTTAGTCCGATGTAATGCAAAGCTAGACCACGTGGTCCATTCCTAAGACGTCGCAATATAAAATGGACCACGTCTAATGCATACGTTCGGAGTACTTTGGGACTAGTCCTGGTCCATTATGGAGTAGTCCTTACACGCATGTATGGACTAGTCACGATTTTTGCAGGGTAGTACACTAGCTTGACATTTGATTGAAGTCACCTGGATTTTCAAAAGAAAACTTGATACATTGAAATGTGCAAAGCAAAACAAAACTGGTCAATAATAAAATATCTTCTGAGGCAGAAGAACGCTTTCTTGTAAGAAAACTAAAAGCTAACTCCCTCTTAAGTGCTACAAAATTTGCTTCTATGACTGAAAGTGGCTCATCAATAACGTGATAATGATCCTAGACTCAAGGCCCACAAAGTAAGATCATGGGTGCTACATAATACTGCCATTGTTATGGAAACACTATGAACAATTTATGGTATTATCTCAATAAAATAGGACCAGGAGCACATGGTTGGTTGGTAAAAGAAAAGCAAACCCTGCATATTGGCATATGGAGAAAATAAAATGTCGTCGTTTGGATTTGCGTCGCTTTTTGAAATGTGGGTCATTCCGCTTTGCGTCAGTTTGATTCCGATTTGCGTCACTACAAACAATTGGATTTTTCAACTGATATCACAATTACATGTGAAGAATTTTAAAATTTGAGTGAGAATGGGGAATTAACATTTCATGCTGTTAGGCAGGCGTGTTATTCTAAACAGGTGTTATGTATTTATTTATCAGATAATTATAGATCGACCAAGTCTCAAATGAGAATTTATGTTTTTTCTTTAATGCATGCTTGCATATGTACATATATGGGAATATAAATGAATTAACTTTATTTTTTATGCTTTTATGTAAATTTATGTTTTCCTTATTATAATTAAATGGGAATAGAACGTTTCCATCTGAGTTTTTTAATAAAAAATGTGTATATTTTTAAAATAAAATTTTCAATATTTTAGCACAATCAAGAAAAATCAGTGCATTTATATGGAAAAAAGTGATGCCATATGCGTCGTTTCGGTTAGCGTCGCATTTCGCCGGTCCCCATTAACTCCGCAAATCGGGGCTCTAGTATACTATAATAAATTAAAAAGCTTATGCAGCTATTAAAAACAATTTTTGTTCTGGATAAAATTCCTACTAATTGTAAAGTATATTTTTTGGTTATAGTTTGTAAAACAATCAATTAAAATAAGAGCCTGTAAAAATAAAGTTATTCAATAGAGTTTTGTTGACCAAAAACACATATCTAGTTTATTCCCTTTTTTGTATTAATGTTTTTTGGACGCAGCAGAAATGGACGTAATCAGCTGTTGAATGTGTTACTTAGGTGGCATTTAGTTACATCTTTGGCCATAATTAAACTCAGAAGTAATTACATAGCACGACTCATGGTAGAATTATATAACAGGTAGCCGCATAACTAATACAAATGTACATATTGGGATAGAAAATGTCAAACATTAATAGAGAGGGTATGTGGGTGTTTGTATAACAAAAGCAGCAAACGTACGTGTGGTAGTGTGTGTGCAACGTAGTTATTTCACATATACAAAACATTTGATAGTTCGTACCACGAAAAAAAAAATAATCAGCTGGCGTTCCAGGGCTACCTTGTATATTATTCTACCATGCTAGTGCTTTTCCATAGAACAAGTTACATAAAAAATATTTTTACGCGTTTGCCGCAGAAAGTTGGTTAACTTGGAACTTTTTAACGCGATGTGTATTTTTGACAACTAATCAGCTGACAATAAAACAGAATAATGTAAAAAAAATTGTGAGTAATGGATGAACAACTTTTGAAGAGTGATTCTTCATAGTGAAGAAACCCCAAAAACAGTGCCCAATCGCCAAAGAAAGATAAAGAATTACCCAAAAGTGTGAAATGAAGAATCTCCCGAATTCTTGTGTGTTTGTTCATTATGTACAATCACTCGAATTTTTAATGAATATTCGCCCAAAAATTTTTTTTTTCGGTTTGTTAACATTTTGCAGAAATTTGTCAATTATTCATGATGAACAAATGCCCAAAAATATATAAATGTTGCATCGCCATTGAAAAGTCAATGAACAACCAATAAATTTTTTTATGTACAAAAATTTTTGAGCGATTCGAACGTTACGAAACTTAGCCTAATAATCAATTTGAATTTACATTTTGGCTAATTGGAAATTAATTAAAAATTTTAAGAAATATTACTGTTATTATTAAAGATACTCTGCGAAGCTGGCCTTCGGCTATTTTTTCTATCGATATATCGAAAAGCGGCTTCGCTGAACAAAGATATCTGCATAGCCGGTCTTTGGCTGGGCTTAAGATTTTTTTCGCCAAGTATATCGAAAAGCGGCTTCACTGAGTAAAGATTTTTGCAAAGCCGACCTTCGGCCGGACTTGAGGGTTTTATACTCTCTTAAGTATATATAAACATGTAAACACGTGAAAAGCTCAAGCCAGTAGCTAATTGTTTATTAATATGATTATTTCGAAAGTATTTGCTTGTGAATTTGATCATTAGGCTAAGGTTCGCAACGTTATATGACCCATATTTCTGCCGCTATGTGCAGCTCTAGAAAACAACATTTTAGATTCACATACCAATTTTTGTTGTATTCTGATAAGAACTGTAGCTAAAATTAAAATCTTAAAATTCAAGATGTATGGGAGGTAGGCATGTCCTTGCACCGATTTTTCTCAAAGTTAAAATTTTTCTTAGTTTAATGATGAAACAGAACTAAGTCTGCAACTTCAGGCAAAAACGCTGCCAAATAAACAGGCCCTAAACTAAATCGACAGCTTAAAATTCTCTCATATTATTGGTTATTTTCTTTTGTTCTTATATTTCGTATGAAAAATGTATGAAATTTTATTAAAACACGGCAACATTGTTGAGAGAATGAGTGGCTAAAACCGAGAGCATGAGGAAAGACGTTCTCAAAATATAATAGATTCTATCTCATGATTTCTTTTAACGGCGTATGATTACTGTCAATTTGTATGGAACAACTCGTCTAGCTCCAGTTCTGTTTCATCATTTAGTCATTAAGTGCCAGTATACGACATTTAATTTTTCAACGATAATTACTCTAGTTTTGCCGATGTATGGACAAATCATTATATTAAATCATTTCATTAAATTATTATATTAAATCAGTTCATTGTTAATTAAATTAATTTAATTATTTTCGCATGACTTTGCATTTTACCTTTCAAAATCATTTGTTTGCTTTTTTGTGAATAATGGACTTGTTCTATTTGCATCTGACACTGATGGTTAAGTCAATAATAATGATGGTTTGGTAAAAAATATGATGAGGATTAAATATTTACTACAACATTGTTATGCTTTAAACAAATTCACCACAGCAGCCTACACGGCTACACGACTACAAAGGCTGTTGGCATTTGTCGTCGTCTAGTCAGATACTCAATTATTTTAAATACGGCAGCTACATCGTAACCAGCTGACATTTTCAGTACATATTTCAGTGATGCCACTTTCAAAAGTTTGACTTGTATAAAGATAAAATCGCTTATTCACAATGTATATACATCTCGCAAACTGTAAACACAAATAATTGTATTTCTTTAGAACATATTGATTGTTATGCCACTTTTAATACTTAAATATTTTGATGTTATTCTCTGTTTAATAAAATAGAATATTGACTTAAGTCAAGAATACCAGCATCGTTGAAAATTAAAAAAACTTATAATTTTAGTGTAATTTTTTTTGGATCGCATTTGGGGCCGTAGTTACGGGGCTCAAAACTCTTATTTTTTATTGGCCATAACTCCTAGACTACTGAACGGATATAAGCGATATGGATATCAATTTAAAGTTCTCTAAAATACCTTTCTACTGGTTAAGCCATTATGACACTAAATTTTTCTTGCATTGTTTTGTTATAGGATTGAAAGAAGGAAACAGCAAATGATAGAAAGAAACAGAAAAAATAGTTGAAAACAGAAAATAAAGTTGAAAAAGGAGGTGCTAAGCCGCTGAATTCATGCTGGAATAGTGCACTCTCCATATTTCCAGCTGTTCATTCTTGGAAGTGAACAGTACACCCTCTTTACTCTTCAGCGGTTTGGTAGTAAATAAGTTGTTTTCTGGTGAGGTTTTTATTGATGGGCGTCACCAGCTAGTTGTACATGTCATCTTTCCATGATTAACTTCTAGGTGTATTCAGACATCCAGTGAGATCTCTTGAGCAACCTAAAACCAATATATTCTCTGGCAGCATCATTAAAGCTGTTTTTTACGTTTTGCCACTGTAACACAGGGCTTGAACGTTATATCTCTAGGCATCATTTTAGCTCTTCAACATAGTTGTGTAGTACTTAGTGGGTTTTTAGTTTTTGCGCATCATATTTGCGGTTGATGGATTCTGGTCTTTGAATAGCTGCAACCCTTAGCCGAAGACTTGCAAACCAAATGGTGATCTGATAAGCAGTCAGCACCGCGCTTAAAACGCACGTCAAGAAGACTACTGCCCCATGATCTACTTACGGCAATATGATCAATTTGGTTCTCGGTCACTTTGTCTGACGATACCCACGTAACTTTGTGCCACGTTTTGTCTGACGATACCCACGTAACTTTGTGCCACGTTTGCCTTCAATTGCAAGGTTGTTATTGCTGCATATTTCAGCGCAAAGTTCTTAATTTTGCTTTATTCTATCGGTTGCATACCGCACCATTACATCTGAACCAAGCTGAGCATTAAAATCTCCCATGAGTACAATGATATCACAACGCGGTATTGCAGACAGCAATCTATTCAGATGGCTGTAAAAATTTTCCTTCTCTGGAGTTTCAGAGGTTTCTGTTGGTGTATAGCACTGCATGCAGGTGAGGTTCCTAGCCTTGGTTCGTAGTCTTGCTGTGCTTATCCTATCACCGAAGCACTTCCAATCAATTAATGCATTGCGGGCTTCTTTTGATAATAATAATCTGACTCCACTATACCTTGGCTCGTCCGGTAGTTTGCCGGAGTATAAAAGGGTAAGATTTTCGGAGGTATTGAATTCTCTTGCTTCTGGCCACCTAGTTTCACACAATTCCAAAAGCAGCAGTTTGTAGTTGACGAATTCTCTACATACTTGGGCCAGTGTTGATGTATCTAGGAGTGTGCGCGCATTTTATGTTCCGATTCGTGTCAATTATTTTTATGCTGAAGGACGTCATCGTTGGGATTTGTTGGCTTATGTTGTTTGTTGTGGTTTTAGAAATCGCTTGTGTTTAGACGAGTGACTGGCTGGGCATCACGTCCGATCCTAGTGTTGAGGCCGCCAACAACCTCTAGGCAGGATAGCCGACTAATGTCAAATTAAACAACTGAGCTTCAGTAACTGTTTGTGTTGTTTGTCACCTACTTCTTGAGAAGCATCGGTGTTAGAATGCCATTCAGGTTATTCAGCTGTACGCCTTCCTACTCTAGCTGCCTACAGACGGGTGTCTATACGGCATTACCAGGGGGTACTTGGTATAAGACCAGAAGTGGTGAGCTGCTTGGGAATGTCAGAATAAAGAAATCGCTTCTTGCCACTAACAAGTGGGTGACAGCCAGATAGCTTTCCACCTCTGCGAAAGACCCCACCCCCAAATGCAAAGGTATTTTAGAGCATTTCGAAATGATACCTATATCTTTATAGCAGTTTTATATTGTAAGTTTTAAGCTCCGTAGCTCCAGAATCAAGAGAGAGAGAGAGCACCGAAAAACACTACAGTAACATTTTTAGGTTAAAAAGGCCTATTTTACCGTTTTTTTTTAATGTTCAACAATGTTGGTATTCTTGACTTAATTATTCTACATAACAGTAAAACAAATAAATTTATTTTATTATGTTATGTTATATTGTCAATACTGTTTTTGTTTTGATGCCAACAAAGATATAAATTATGCATTAAACACATTCGCCACAGCAGGCTACAGACTACAACCTGTCAAAAATAGAATACATGTGTATATATGAAAATGATTATTTTCACGACTGCACGCCTACACGACTGCAGGTTGTTGTCCATGCTACTTCTGTCGTGCAATCAAATTAAACTAATTTCAATTTTTGTTGGCTACAAAACCAAAACAGTGTTGACAATATAACAATATATGTTAAGCAAATTAGTGATAAGAAATATTTTTTATTGTAAAATAAAAAGAAAATTACAAAATTTAAATGTTATAATATATATGCATCAAGAATTTTTAAATAAATAAATTTATTTGTTTTATTGTTATATACGCTCGATTTAGAAAAATTAAATCCACTAATAGCAAACTTTTTTCATACTTTTCTGCAATTTCATATTTTTTAGAGCTTAAAATATCATATCTGAAATTAATTTACTATATACGATTTAAGATACATCAATGGGGGCATTATTTATTTTTGGAAACCAAAAAATTTACTCGGATTCGGTTTACCGAACAGAGCCGATAAAATAAGTAAAAATTCCAACATTACTGAAAATTAAAAAAAAAATCACAGGGTAATAGCCCTTTTTAACCTTCAAATTTTAGTGTAATTTATTTCGGCGCTCTCTCCTGATTCCGGAGTTACGGGGTTCAAAACTTTAATGTATTATTGATCATAAGTCCTACAATATAGAACGGATATAAACGATATTTACTACGTTTATACGCACGGGTTATTTGCAAATAAAACTGTAAATTGTTGTCATATAATTGTTTTATTGCGACTTATTAACTCACGAAAACTATTCACGATTAACGCACTATTTGCAAATAAAATGTTTGGTGCTGGCTGCCCCGCTTTGTTAATAAAAAGCATTAAATAGAAAAATATTTCGCGAAAAAATATTCATAAAAGAAAATAATGGCAATTAAAACAAATAATTATTTGTTCTTTTATACATTTCAACTATTTTATTTATTTATTTATTTTTTTTTTTTGTAAAAATACAAACGTCTTCTATAAAAGTGCTACCAAGTTTTTGTATTTTGCTATGCCGTATAAATTTTCAAATATTTTTATTTGCGAATAGTCCGCGTATAAACGTAGTAATATTTATCATTTCAAAATTCTTTAAAATACCTTTCTACTGGTATATACAATTGTGAAATCCATTAACCCATTGCGAGCAAAATGGAATTTAAAACATTTTTTATATGACTTCTCACGTAAAAGCACCTTTATCTTAAAAACTGGCTGATACAATCGTACTTAAATATGTATTTAGTTTAATAGAAAGCATTCCAAACTTTCATTTGATGTATACTTGAAAGCTATCATCGATGAAATTCATCAGTTATGGCACTTTGAAAATAAATTAACTCATTTAACTCTTAAACTCGTCTTTAAAGTACCGTATCTTACGTATTTCATAGGTGACAGTTTTCAACTATACAAATAATAATATAATAAAGCATGGAAAGTTCACTATAAAACTATACATATGTATAGTATATATTAACTATGCATATGTACCGTTGTATCGACCAGTTTTTAAGATAAACGAGTACCTGCGTGAAAAGTCAGATAAACAAATTTTTAAATTGCATTTCACTCGGAATGGGTTAATTGTTTTAAAAAATTTGTATACCAGTAGAAAGGTATTTTAGAGAAGTTTAAAGTGATATCCATATGAACCGCGTAACTTCGGCGCCAAAAGAGACCAAAAAAAAATCACACTAAAATTATAAGGTTGAAAAAAAGCCTCATAAGTTTTTTTTTAATTTTCAGCGATGTTGGTATAATTGCCTTAAGTCAATATCCTATTTTATTAAACAGAAAATACATCAAAAAATTTAAGTATGAAAAGTACCCATAACAATCAACAGGTCTTAAAGAAATAAATTGATTTGTTTTTACATTTTGCGAGATGTAAGAACATTTTGAATTAGGGGTTTTTTATACAAGTAAAAATTTGAAAGTGGCACCACTGAAATATGTACTGCAATAACAACATATCAGCTGGTTACGATATAGCTGCCGCGTTCAAAATAATTAAGTAGCTGACTACCCGACGACGATTGCTGCCAACAGCATTTGTAGTCGTGTAGCCGTGTAGACTGCTGTGGCGAATGTGTTTATAGCATTAGTCTAATTAGACTACATGAAAAAGTAGCATGGACAACAACCTGCAGTCGTGTAGCCGTGTCGTCGTGAAAATAATTATTTTCATATACACACATGTATTCTATTTAATACAGTTTATATGCAGTCGGTAGCCTGATGTGGCGAATGTGTTTCAAGCATTAATAGTAATTTAATTTTGTTTTCATTGTTTTTTTTTTGCTTCCGTTACACCAAATGTATACATATATAATTGTTGCCCAAATTTTGTTTTAACGTGGCTTCAGTAGAATATAGCGTATTTAAACGAAAAGTATTTAGTGGTTTCAGTTTGAAAATGATTAATTGCTAAACATAGCTCGAGCTGTATATGTGGCAAATTCACATACTAAACGTACATTTTGTGTTTTCTTTTCTTTTTTACCAATGTAAATAAATGAAATATGAGAAGTTATGATTCATCTTATAGTTTTCGTTTCAAGATAAAACTATATTGTTCGAATATTTAATATTTTTGTGTATTGAGCGCATAGCTGCCAGAAATGACGAGTTTTTACGATATGACACAAATACGATATGACATACTGTGTTGTCATCTCGTAGGTTTTTTACGATATGCCAACATTGTCAAAGCCATACACCGTGCATGGTTTTCTCAGTGTTATCATATTGTAAAAAACCTATGATATTACAACACAGTATGTCATATCGTTTTTTGTGATATCGTAAAAAATCGTCATTTCTGGCAGCTATGATTGAGCGTTAACATTTGTTTTCGCGGTTGTTTCGGGAATGATTTTTGCGAAAAAACTACACCACGAAAAATGAGTATAGGGGTTGAAAGCAGTATACATCTACTCTCTAAAAACAAAAAATTATAATAATCGTAGGACGAAATTACAATTTATGATACTTTTTCAGTTTTGACTTGGGTTCATTTATGATACTTTTTCAGTTTTGACTTAGGTTCAAATGGAAAAATAAAAGTTTGTATATTTTAAAATACGTCTTTACAAACATTTATACATGCGCGAAAAGAAGGCTAACTCTTCTTTCAAATATGACTAATTTTAACAAAATCCGGCGATAATGTTAAAATATATGTCAATTTCAAATAATTATTCGTAACAATATAGGAACTACCTAATACATTCTTCCTCAATATAACAACCCACAATACGGTAGAAGCAAAATGTTTGCAGATAGCATAATAATTTGTAAACAGATAATGTTCTTTATATCGTTTCTACCCTTCAGCTGCTGTTAACTTATTTATAGATAAACTAGCTTTTTCCTACCCGGCGATGCACGGGCTTTAAACATTTTGAGGAAAAGTCCTTAATGCGTGTATCTGGTCTAGCAATATGGACGAAGTAACTCTAAAAAAACCGATTTCGAAATGATGATTATAATACGGACGCAATTATGCGTTAGATCAAATATCATGCTACTAATTGTGTGTTCGTCCGCAATTTTTTATGGTACCAAACCTTTTGTGCCCTTTCAAATAAAAATTTCTGAAATCGGCCAAGAATGGCATAGTTATGCGATAATAAATATATCGGGATACCAATTTGTCCGCTCCATATCCACTTCTATGTGACCAACTTCAAGCAAAATCTTTCAAACAAAAAAGAAAAACTATTTTGAAGTTCGGTTCAATTATGACAGAGTTATTCTTAAACTTCGAAAAAAAAATAATTATGGGACTAAACTTCAGTCAAATCCTTTTAAACAAAATAAAATGTTTGAAAATCGGTTCACAAATGACAGAGTTGTTGCAAATTAACCACCGATTTCCGAAAACAAACTATACCTGAAGCTTAGGCAAACCATTTAAAAAAAAAATTTTGAAAATCGGTTCAAAAAAATTGTTTATTACTTCTTTCTAGTTTCTAGTTCAATATTTTGAATTAATGTAAATTTAAATTACTTTTATTAAGAGTGGAGTGTTGAAATATTTAAATCAGATTAGCAGAACGGATCAGTACTACTGATTTCGACAGGCCGCTACACTGTCTCATCAGCGTTCTTGTTCACTTTTACCACTTATGAAGGTGGATGCTTAAATCGTACAAATTAAAGTGCAGACATTTTTGTGCTACAATATATGCCGCAAGTAATTTTGGTCGATTAATAGAATACCTCGAATAAACCATTTTATGTGCATTTAAAATTTTTTAAAATCATTTCTGCAGATATCATAATAAGCACTTGGAAGATTTTTAATTGTATGAAATGTCCAATTAAATTTAACAATAATAAGGGAGTGGAAAGAAAACCTTTTTCGTATACTATTTGGAATCTAATATGGTAATATTTTCTTCAAGCGTTAACTATTTGCAATAACGAAGAGATTTCGAGAGAAAACAGTATACTGGATTTCTTCATACTAAATAAAATGAAAACAATAACATAATGGTTGAAATCAGCATCAAAGAATTGGTGGAAATGGTCGGAGGTAATATAATGATAGAAATAAATGAAAAAAATTTAAATCAAAGATGCAGAAAATTATATTTTCATATAACATATTACCTTATGAATTTAGAACAATCACAAAACTGGTCCGATAAATTCTTTTTAAATCACTGCTTTTGATTTTTCCAACGTCCTTAAGGAGCGAAATATTATACTTATCGATTAAAAAGTTATTAACTTTCTGTAGAGCGACCGGCGAATTTCGGCTTAGCAATTTTACCGCGCATAGAATACGAAGAGACAAACAAATATTAATTTTTATATATTAGATAATATAATATAAACTTGTTTCATATGATTTTTGCAAACAAAATTTTGCTAAAAACCGAGTAAATTTAAAAATTCCGGTTAACTCGAATAATTTTTAAGATTAAAAATTACGCAAATGACTCAAACAAAATAAAAGTTTTGCTCGAATGTTCGAGTAACTTAAAAACCTCAAACTCGATTAATTGATTAATCGAACGAATGAAAAGTCGATTAAAATAAATACCCTAGTGTTAAAGTAGGACATTTCTGCCGAGTAAAGTTTTTTAGCGCTTGCCAGTTTTTGATTGTTTCTCATCCGATTTCAAAAACTTTTTTTGCTTTATTATATCCCTTTAAATGATCTCAAGGACATATGTTTCATTGTGCACTTACATTCATATCTCTTATAATTAGTGAGTTATTCTCATTTGAAAATTGAAATTTTTCATATCTTCAAATCTTTGGCCCCTTCTTTTTTTCTTCTTTTTTTGATTCCTTTTGTTAGGTAAAGAACAATATTTAAAATCCTTTAACAATAATTTGATAAAATTCTGTCGTCTGAGTTGACAAATATTAATTCTAAATTTGAAAAAAATTCTTTTTTTAATTTTAAAAATTTTTTGCCAAAAAAAAAGCACTATTACTCCTTTATGTATAGTATAAAAAAATCTTTTGAAACATATAACAAATGTATACTTATCTGAAACGTATCTGCACAGACATAAATCTACCAAAAATCTCGGGATAATCTTTAATAATCACTGAAGATGGAGTAATCATATTAACGCTCTTGCGGGTCAAACGTATGGCAAACTCAGATCTCTTTGGATGACTCAGTTTTATACACTATCTGTAATAAGGATATTGCTCGCAAAATCATATTTAATTCCCGGATTATTATATGGTTGTGAACTATTTGCAAATTGTGATGCGGCTAGTAAACGGAAGCTCAATGTGCTGTTCAATAACATAGTTAGATATGTCTATGGATTAAGAAGAATGGATCGAACCTCTTACTTTACAAAACAACTACTTGGTGTTTCATTTGAAAGTCTGCTTAAAGTTCGCGTTCTTCTTTCGCTCCATAAAATAATATTTACGAAAACGCCATCTTATCTGTATGCCTCACTACGGTTTGCCAGATCGCAATGGGGAAGGTATATAATAGTACGAAAACGCAGATATCTTGCGTCTGAATGGCAGTTTTATGTTCATGGCATACGTCTTTGGAACTCTTTACCACATAACCAACAAATAAATAGCAACGCGAACAGTTTTAAAAACTTTTTATACATAAATTTTTTTCATTCGTAAATGCTTTATAAGTATTTGCAATTTAATGTTTATTTTTAAGTAAATATGATTTTTTATATTATTCTTATTATAAATTATACTATAATGTTGCCACGGTTTAAATTTACATTTTATGTTCCTATACTTTAAACATAAGATATAGTCTTGTTGTATAGGAAATCACAAATTAAAATAAATTGAAATTGAAATTGAAAAAAATAATTGAATTTCCTACTTTAGTTGGACGTAGCTCCTTCCGAATACAACCCGTAGTTGTATGCATTTATTTGCCAAAGTGGTAAATGGACCTTTGGGTAAAATTTAAAAAAAAGTTTGGATTTCTTGGATCTTTGTTAATAATTCTGAGATTCCCAGAAGCAAATCATAGTTTGGTTCTTTCTTGGTTTTTAATACATTATACTTATAACTGAAAAATTTCATTTGAAAATATCGATAAATACACGGGGGAACAAAATGAACATTTGGGTTCGGTGCAGCGAAAACTATAATTGATAAAACATATATGGAATATGCCATTTTCAAAGCTACATTCAAAATAAAATGGTAGGTAAATCTAACCAATTTAAATTTTTTGCAATTTTTATGAAATAACAATTTTAATTGGTTAAAATAATTTTTTATAGTTTTAAGTCATTTCATGCCTATGGTTATTTTGTGCTATAGTTATTTAGCAGCGTTGTCAACTTTTAGATTTCAAAAAGCACTGAAACAAGTAAAAAAGCGCGTAATTCTGGAAAAAAGCACTGAATTTTATTTTTTTAGTTTTATTTAAAAAAATTGTTATATATCTGCCTATTCTGTAAATCGAGCCGATTTAAAATCGTTTTAGAAAAATTAAATCCACTAAGGGTCATTATTACAACTTGGCAATAGTTAAAGGCAGGATTTTGTCGGACGGATAAACAGTTTATCATTATTACAAATTTACTTTAACCTACCAGGAAGGATGAACTTGCCTTTAACTTATCGCTCACTTTCATTTAAATTAAAGTTGCAATAAAGATAAACTGTTTATCCGTCCGCCAAAATCAAAGTCAATCAAATTAGAAAATTCTCAGACTTTTTGTATTTTTATATTTTTTAGAGATTAATATATCATATCCGATATTAATTCATTATATATGATCATCATAGTTATTGCTACATGAGCGGGTTATCATAAACAAAAAACTGTAACTTTTGAGTCTGTTTTCATTCCTACTTAAAGACTTTGTCAGTTGTAGTTAACTCTGTAATAAATATAATTGCATAAGGCTGAACCCACACCGAATACGACAAACCTGTTTTTTGTGATGTATACGACAATAGAACATAAGTTCTTATGACACAACCCCCACCAATTTTTTTATGTGCGCTATGATCATACAAGTGTGTTTGACGTATAAGACAAAAACGTTTTGTCGTATTTGGTGTGTTTTCAGGCTAAGCAAAAACACCCGACTTCAATGCAAAGATGACAAAACAAATGCGATTTTGTGTTATATCAAATGGTGTGCTTGTCTACAAATGGGGTGTCCGCCCGCAATTTTTCATAGTACCAAACCTTTCATGTCCTTTCAAATAAAATATTTTGAAAATTTGTAAAGAAATGTCGGAGTTATGTGATAATTAATATATCAGGCTACCACTTTGTTCGCCCGATTTTCACTTCTATGGGGTCAAACTGCAAGCAATTTATTTAAAATAGAAAAAAAAAATTTTTGAAAATTGGTTCATAAATGGAAGATTATGCGATAATCAATATTTCCGGCGGAGGGGATAATGCCCTACAGATTTTCGAGAAAAGAATTTTGAAAATCGGTTCACATATGACAGACTTATGCTTGCTGGAGCAAATTTTTGGAAAAAAATTATGCAAGAAAACTGCAGGCTAACCCTTTAAAAAAATCGGTTTACAAATGGCAGAGTTTTGATTAGGGGGAGCGAATTTCCTCCCCTTTCAAACAAAACAAAAACTTTGAAAATCTGTTCACAAATGACAAAGTTATGCCATTACAAATATAAAAAATACACACGAATTCATAACCTCCTTTTTTGATGTCAGTTAAAAAATAAAGAAAATTACAAATACCTTTTTCAGGATACTTTGGCATTTTAGAGGACTTTCTAGCGGGAAGCTATGTAATTTTTAATCAATACTTATTAGGAGGAGACTGAAACCTTTCGAATGAGAGAAAATTTGTTAATTTATGAAGCCGCGTTCTACAGTTATTCAATCTTGAATATGACGAACATTTCTCACCCAAGTTTAGACGGCTATAAAAAGAAACCATAAAAAGTATCGGCCTAGTTCTTACGCCACGTGATGCGCACGCAAGAGTAGAATATACCCTGCGGTAAATGGAACTGGCACAAAACAAGTCACGTGACCGGTCCCCAGGTGGTAGGGACCAGTCCGAGTTCTAACACTTCCTATGAAGCGGACCAGCCACTTTTACATGGGGATGGCCTAGGATGGGGTTAATTGATACTTTGTATGCACATTGTAACTTGTCTCTGAACTATCTTATGGAGTCCTAATCGGTGTAGAATAATATAGATTATATATAAATATTATTCCCAAATTCAGCTGTAATTATCGACTAATTTATTTTTTTATTGTTACAAATCCAAGTGGAAATTGTATTTTATTTTTAAGCGGTGTCTTTGATAGGACTCGAACCGACAACCTCCGGCATGACAGGCTATTACACTACCCACTCGACCACAGGTGAACTTATATTTCAATGTTGTAAATACCAGTTAAGCTGGAATTAATATCTGAATATAGTTACGGAACAGTTTTCTGAGTGGAATGGCAGTCTCATTGAAGGGAGACAATTAGTATTATATAGATACTATATAATAGGACTTTAATTCAGGTGCATCGAATTAGTTCAGTGCCGTTTACTAATATACTAGCCGGAGTACCAACTAAATTGACTGAAAATGGTTAATATGTGACCATTTACACCATATGTGTTTTTAACCATTCACTACTCATTATTTTTGGTACCAGTCTCAGTTTCTCAAGTCATGGGACGAGTAATTTTGGATCATTTGTCACCAAATTTTCCGCAGGGTACATACATTTGTATGTCAAATTTCGTGAAAAGGGAAAGCTTTTGAAATCTGAAGTGCTAAGCAAACGAAATATGTACAAAAATAAGTTTTAATGGGGTTCGACAAAAAAACACAAAAGATGAAGCACCACTGATTGCTAGAATCAATTTTTTCATTCTTCTGCAAGACTGCAAAAAACGTGGTCAGGAAGTAAATGCATTAGCAAAGAATTTTACGCTTGAAAAACATTTTTTAGATAAAGAAACTAATTTTTGAATCTTGGGTTTAGTGCCACCGTCAAAAAATAAAAGCACCAAAAATTACACTAAAAAGCAACGAGCACTAACTCTAAAATTTTTTGCGTCGAAAAGTTGAAAAAGCACTAAGAACGTTGCGAAAAGCTCTGAGTTGACAACGTTGTTATTTAGCCAGATGACTTCGCTGAAATGGTAAAGGTGGCTGTTTCATAAAGATGAGAACCTATGTTAACGACCGAAATATTACATTTAACTGAATTGTAAAATATAAATTTGCGAAAAACGACGTTTAAAAATTCAAATTATTTTTGATGCTGAAAATGACTAGTTTAATATTTAAAAATTTTTTGGTTAAAACTACCAATTTTTATGGTTCAAATTACCAATTTAAAATAATATCAACGAAAAAAGTTATTTTGCAAAAATCAAAGTATTTAAGTCAAGCAAGTCGCCACATGTTTATGTATACTTTATGCTTTCGTTATTTAACAAGATGACTTAGCTGAGATGGTAAACTTGTGAGAACCTTAGTTCAAGACAAAAAAATTACAAACAAACAAAATTTTTATTTTGTTTAACAAACACACTTACTGCTTTAGCCGTTGCAAGCATCGAATCTGCGATCTTCTGGTTAGTAGTTTTACACACTCTCGACTAAACTACAATTGATCTAAACTCCATTTTCTGTATTTTATGGGTTGGCGCAATTCTAACAATATTTTATTTTGAGTGTAGCTTAATTTTTTTTTGGTTAGCTCTAGTTTTTTAATCATTCAATTTGTTTTTTACTTTTTTGCCTAATTTTGCCAAACTGGACTTTAAAATTCAATAAGACTTTTTATATTATTAATATACAAAAAATTATCTTTCTTTTAAATATAATTTCGTTGATATACGTTCAAAGATATTTTAGTGAAGCTACAAAAATAATGAATGTTAAATATTTTCGGGCTTAACCTTATAAATCTTACATTTGATAAAAGTTTTAAAATATTCTTACCTTACCAAGCACATACATATAATACTACAGTAAACACATTTTTATGAAAAAATTTCGAATATATTTAAAACGTCCTGAAATAACATACGACAAAACTAAGCACTAAATGTCCTTAAAATAACAGCAAAGTCTAATGCTATATACATAGCATTAGACTTTGCTGTTATTTTATTATACTCAAATGAAAGTTATTTTTGTACAGATTAGTAATTTGGTGAAAAACATTCGAAAGAAAGATCTTTACTCAACAAAAAAAAAAATAATAAGTAAAATAATAATAATAATAAAATGGCGTATATCTACGGTGACTATTAATTCCATGGAAAAAATAGTGTACACATAACAAAACTAATTGATTATTGGGCTAAGGTTCGTAACGTTATATTCAGAAAGAATTGGGCATGAACAATATTCCAAGGAACAAGGGAAAAATTTACATCAACTTACTTTTTCAACGTACACAGCAGCGCAGAGTAGCGCCACTTTCGGAAGTCGCTATACTTCCATCGTAAGTGCTCACGTGTATTTTGCTTATCACGGCTCTGTTGAATGTAATAATATCAAACGCTTTGGGTTTCTAGCTAGAGTTTTTATATAATTTAAGCAGATTTCAAATTGTTTGCTAAATATGTTGGAAGAAATTAAAAAAGTAAACAAAAGTGAACATTTCTGAGAAAAAATAATCTACATAAGGGGCATGTATTAAAAAAAATGTGGACAAGAGGATAAAGTAGTGTATTGTTCATTAATATAGTGTAACACTATAATAGTGTACTAAAATAGGTCACGGTACATACACTCTAAAACAATACTTCAAATTTACGATCATATATTTTCTAAAATTGTGTTGAAAACTTCTCCTTGTCTAAAATTACATCGATTTTGTAGTTATTTTATCAAAGAAAAAAAACTTTAAGTTAAACATATTTAGTCCAAGTGGAAAAAATGTAACATAAAGTATAATACGGCTATGGCTGAATGGTAGATACGTCAGACTATCAGTCAGGAGGTCGCGTTTCAAGCCTGCACGCATCCAGTCGGTTTTTTTTGTAAAAGCATTTTGTTGAAAAATTATGCGTGTGTAATTTTACGTCGATAATAATCTGTAAAGTGTTGCCGACTATTATCGACCTAATTTTCAACAAAAGTGTTTTAGAGTGTATATCGCGTTAATATAAAATTCTCGATATTTGAAGAACTGCATATAAGATTTTTTTTTGTGTTTCGGCTCAGAATACTAATGAGTATTATAAAAATAAGAAGAATAATATAATTACTTAAAAAAAGGATATTTACCAATTTGTATCTTTAGGATGTGACAAATGATTCGAATTTCGAGCTAATCTCTAAATAATTTGTTAGATTTTGAACTAATTTCTGATTTTAATTAAAAACTTTGTTCCCTGTAATCCCTTGTGCATTATGTGTAAATATTTTTGTGGCATTTTTGTGATACACAATTTTATTAAGGTTAAAACCAAAACAGCTATATTTCAACATCCTTGGAAAATCAGACAAATATTTCGAAATAACCAACGGAATTATTATACTCCAGAGAAACATACACTCTAAAACACTTTTGTTGTTTACTGATTATTATCGACCTAAAATTATACCCTCATTCTTTTGCTGATATTTGAGCCAAATATGTTGAATAAAGAAAAAAAAAACACGAGAAGCAATTGCCTGTGTGCAGTTTCGAACCGCGGCCTCCTGACTTACGTAGTCTTACGTAGCTACCATACACTTTATTTACTGCCTGTTCAACGATGTCGAAGGAAAACCTGAGCGATCGAAAGCCACTGTCTCGAAATCTAGTAAATTTGGATTCAACAATATCGACAGCTTTCGTTTGCTTGCACTTACGTGTGTAAATTTTTCTCTCTTAAGTATTAAAATTATACAATAATGCCATATTGTAAATTTCTAGTTTATTTGACGATTTTCATTAAAACACTGAAAACCTACTAACGGCCCTTTTCACAATGTGTGATTAAAAGTTAACGACGACTTTAACGGCAAGTTCGATATACAAAACTTGCCGTTAAAGTCCATGTTAACTCTTAATCGTACATTGTGAAAAGAGCCGTAAATTGTTTGAAGAAAAATACAACCAAACATAACGACAAGAGACCCCATTGTAAGGCAAGGTAGATTTATTTACCAGGTAGTCGCAGTTCCTTGAAAATGTCAAATTATTAAAACACATACACAACATAACTTGTGTATTTTGATACAAAATTGACAGCCACAAAAAAAATAGAGTAAACAGCTGTGGAATCAAGAGTACCTGGTAAATAAATCTACCTTGATTGTAAGGTACTCGCAGTTGTACAGCAAAATTTTATAATTTTCTAATAGAAATTCTAGTTTTGTTGTACAGGTGCAGAAGTTTTGAATGTGTTAATGGCTTTTATTTTGTTAAAGAAAGCATGAGTATGTGCATAAATAATAAAAAAATTAATAAGAATGATCAACAATATTATAATAAAGAGAGAGATGTTACGAGTTCTACGAATTTAATGGACTTTTATACAAAATTTTTTACCAGTCGCAAGCAACACAGTAAGTGAGTGATTTTGACATTACGTTCGTATTGCTTCGATATTGTTGAATCGGATATCGTATAAAACCACTTACGTTTTCCTTCTACTTGCTTTTCGAGTTATCGTTCGTATAGAAATATATTTATGACTTTGTTCATGAACGCAAATCAGTGTTCTTTCGCTTAGAATGAGCATGAACATCTTTTTTCGACATCGTTGAACAGGCAGTTAATTGTTCTACTGTTTTTTTCAACAGATTTGCTTAATATTCAAGATTTTAAGGTTATTCAGACATACTTTGTATAAAAATATACACATCAGATTTGTATTTTTGCAAAAAAATTATACAAATTGTGTTTTTGGTTACAAATACCTACAAAATCGATCCAATTTTAGACAACGAGAAAATTTCAACACAAATTTAGACAATACATGATCCTAAATTTTAAATAATCTTTTAGATTGTATATGTTTACGTAGACTAGTTTATTATAAAAAAATTCTCATTTTAAGCTGAAGCACTTAAAATTTAAATAAATAAGGAATAAAAAATCGACATTTCGAAAAAGGGAGATGACTGGAAAAAAGTAGCTTAACATAGTAATGAGGGTTCATCAACACGTACAAAACGGAGGTAAAATTTCCGGCATCAAAAATATGTTCCGCTGTGTTATCATTGATTATAATCAACGATCTTATAGCATTAAAAAAGTTTAAGACATCTCCACAAAACGTTATTTCAGTATGAGTTTTTACTTAGAAGTCCATTAATCTTAAAAGAGAAAGGTACACATATGGACAGCACATCAAAATTTTCAAAATTATATGTTATTTTCAATGATGCATTCAGATTTTAGCAATTTAAAAATTTTTTAAAGGCTTTCTACACGACAATGGAAAAGAATTTTGTATGTGGTATCTTGTGTATATTAAATTTTTCTTAATGCTATAAAATCGTTGATATATTCGAATGAAATTTCTAATTTTGCTTTTAGTATATCGTCACAGAAAATGCAAAAAGCAATATGTAACATTTTAAAAGTTTTACAGCAGATGTATAAAACTTGTTTAAATGAAAAATATATTGACAATAGTGCAAAATTTTACAATAAATATATATATATAAATTTATTGGTCCTTTTTTAGTTATATTGTGAAATTTTTTAATATATTTTTTGCTTAAACTAGTTTTATGGTTCTCCTATAAAACTTTTAATATGTTAGATAGGGCTTTTTGCATTTTCTGTGGCGATACATATGAATATATTTTTTATATTCTGACTCCTTTATAGATCGATATTCGGAATCTTTGTTTCTGAATATAAAATTTACTGCCTTCTCCACGTGCAAACGCAAACTCTAAAATTATCGTGGGACATCCAGTTTATCTGTGTCACTTTTTGATTTTCGATAATTAAATAAATAAGTCCTTCGCTTTAAAAGCAACTTTATAATAAAATCTTAATACATTGAAAAATAAATCCTTTACTGTCATTAGTTTCACATTAAAATCTAATTAAAATTGAATTGCTTTATAAATGTGTTAATTTTTAATCTTGTTTAACATAACTTTTAATTTGATTTCTTTAATTGATGAAATAGTAGCGATAATAAAAGCAACAGCAGCAGCAAGAAACAATAATAATAATAATAAAGACAGCTATAAAAGCAACAGCATTCATTGCAAATCCCATTAATAGTGATTTACGTATTTTGAATGAATGAAATGGAGGGAAAACAAAGCGTAGATAAAACAAATGAAAGTGCGGCCAGTTGTAGACTGTGGATGAGCAACAATTCGAGTAACTTCCATTAACACTTCTATGCTCTTAATTATAATTAGATATTTGATATCTGTTGAAACTTACATATATACATAGTTATACATCATTGAGCTCTAATACTGAGTTATCTAATCTTAAAAATAGACTATTTGCTCTTTTACATAAACTCCACATGATGCCTAATGTTGGACATATATTTTATGCTTCTTTTAAGTTGTGTATATTTCGTATCGTCATGATTAAAACATTTGTAAAACATTTGCAGATTATATGGCATTAATTGATTTATTTTCTAACAGCTTCCTCATCACAAAATTTCGCGCTTTATTTAAAACCATTTATTTATTTATTAATCTACTGCCTATTTCACAATTTCGAAAGAGTTCTTTCTTTCCTATAATTACATTTAAAACACAAACAAATTCTAAAATTTTATTTTTGTTTCAAAATTAATAAGAAAGAAAAAATTCTTTACTTATCGTGAAATAGGCTGTTAATATGTTTATAAATAGAAGTTATAAATAAGAAAAGGAAAATAAGTCCCAAATCGACAAACCACGCACCACTGTCGGTGAAGAGGCGTTTTACGTCCTCTCTATAAAACGTAGTGCGATTGATGAGCCAAAAATTCTAGTTAATGAAGAAAATCATCATTAATTTTAAAGTGAAAAATGTTACTAGCATTACAAATAGAGAGCGAGTCCCCAAATTACTATTTCGTGTGGAATTGGAACCAGGTGACATGAAATTTAAAAAGAATGAAGTACACCCCATTTATAGCTTAAGATATTTGATGCACCGACGAGTTATCGTAGACGAACCACACAAGCGAGCAGGGCCAATTCAATGCCTGAATTGCCAATTGTGATAAGCCAAAAGATGATTACAAAATTAAAAACTGTAGCAATTGCCATGAAAATGACACTGCAAACTACAGGGGCTGCCCTGTCTATATACATGTCAAGCAGTCTTTGTATAAAGGACGTAATCATACCTATGCTCAACCTATTACTTTAGACAATACCAATGCCAAATAGGTTATTTAAATGTTCGGTCATTCTAGTTCATATTTCCTCAATGAACTAGGTCGGTCTTCTAGTTCAATGGCTCTTTTTGAACTATGAATGAATGGTGAAATATCGCTCCATTTGAACTGAATGAATAGTGAAATATAAGAATGATAGGAAACATTTTATCTGATATGCATTCTACCATTCTTTTGTTTGTTTTTGTGTATCCCTGCAAAAATCGCGACTAGTCCATACATGCGTGTAAGGACTACTCCATAATGGACCATGAATAGTCCCAAACTACTCCAAACGTATGCATTAGACGTGGTCCATTTTACATTGCGATGTCCTAGGAATGGACCATGTGGTCCAGCTTTGCACTACATCGGACTAACCCAAAAACTAGACCATGTGAGTACTCCATGAAGCACCTATAGGGGCTAATTTTGAAACTACTCTATGTCACTACTCCATGGTTCACAAACAGAAAACTAGTTTTAATTTTCACTTTGTAGTCTACGTAAATGATTTTCTCTCTGCTTTAATAAGTCTCTTTTTATGATGGGAGCTACACTGCATTTTTGATTTCTTATAAACAAAACTCACTTTTATTTATTTTTTCGCTTTTACCAAAAAAATTTAACTTTTAATTACAAACATTCATTATAACCACAAATAAACTTTTGTGCCATCAGGGCTACCATATTGCTGGTAATTGATGATATTTTATGAAATAACATTCTTGGCAACACTACATTTCGTGCTAAGACACGAACATTTGTTTGAAAGTGGTCCATAGGTGCATTACATAGGACCATGTTGTAACTAGTCCATATGAACTAAAATGGACAAAAGGACGAAGATTTGTTTGAAAGTGGTCCATAGCTGCATTACATAGGACCATGTTGTAAGTAGTCCATATCAGCTAAAATGGACTACATAGACCAATAATTTTTGCAGGATAACACACGTACACACATTACACAAAGCAAGATCATATCAATGATCATGAAGTAATACTTAAAGATAAAAAGAGACTTGCATTACATTATCGTTAAAGTTAAAAAAGACACCTACATTCCAGAAAGTCGGCGAAGTTACCAGAAGGTTTTATAGTTTACTATATAAGGCATTTACTATATGCTATATAGGCGTTTACTATATATGGTATTTTTGAACTTAGACGAGTAAATATCGCCAAGAATAGTGAGTGATTACATTGCGTTTAGTTGTACGTGTAATTGTCAAAGTTAATTGATAAATAAGCAGTGTTACCGAGAAGTTATTTGTAAAAATAAATATCCATGTGTTATTTCATTGCAATTCAACGAATCCTGTGGAAAATAGTAAAACTGTTTTTATGTAAAGGGCTAAAAACGTAACAATATAACTGTCCCTTTTTGACTAGTATCGTTGCAACTAGTAATAAGCAAAAATATCCTGTAAATGGTAAAATATGCAAAAATATGCAGTAACAAATCGATCCCAAAATTCTTAAAAAGTCCAGAAACCTATAGATATATGATTCGTGACCACATTCATTACGCAGGAAAAACATGTAATTGGATATTTTCGGCTTCCTTGATCATTTCCTTAATATAGCAACGCCTTAACTTTTTTTCAAACAGATTTTTTTTGCATATTTTGATAGATAAACTTTAATGCCATAAACTTGATTTGAAAAAAATAATTACTTACGGCGTTTCTATATTAAGGTAATGATATTCATTCTTAAACATTTCTTAACTTTGCATCCATAATAAGTTCTTCCGATAATACAATTTATTGATTAGAAAGGTGGGCATTGCCACTCCCACATAAAGTAAATATTCTTTTTCAACCATTAACATATTCCTACGAATTTTTTTCACATTGATTTGTCCTAAAAATACAATTTAGCGATTATAAAAGTATATATATGAATATATATTTCTTTTTAACTATACATTATTTTAAGGTAAAACTTGTCAATGTATGAAGTTTCATGTATTAAGGATTTATTATTGTATGGTGAGCTGACAACTTTGTATTGATTGCCTTCCTCTGCTGAACAGTAATTGTATACGCTTTTGTAAATAATATTTAATGTTTTGTTTGCTTTTAATATATCAAACGCAACAGATTATACCAGAAAACCACTTCAATTATATCATCCATGCTAATCATCGATCTTTTATTTTGGATTTTACCGCAAAAATTCTCGAAATAATTTATGCCACGAAATCGATGATGTCTTAGATTATGGTAATAATGATGAAAGTGCTATTTTCACATTAAGTCAATATCAAAATTGAATGGTATTTGTACTGTTAATGCTAGAACACCGTCTACTTCATTACAATAACACTTGTTCAAACGTGACTTGCTATAATAGAAACCACTTTCTCCATTTAATTCATCGCTTTATTTAAAGGCAAAACGTTAAAGGTAGAAATAAATAATTTCTTGGCAAATTCGACTGTTTTCAATCAATTTCAGTTTGAATATTTTACAAAAGCTAAATAGATTAGCATACCAACTGATTATTTTAACGTTAAGAATGAACTAAGTGGCTTAAGAAAATGTAAATTCTGTAAAATTAAAGAAAACTAATGATTCCATAGACTTCCAGTGAAATTCCGTTTTGAGCAAAAGAAACATTTTTCTAATTAGTTTGATGCGCTAAAAAATACTGTGTCCACAGTTTTTTCCTCTCACTTAAAGATTTTTTTATTGGTATATCTAATATTTCCAGGAGGCTTACCAGTATATTTCCGCTTAACTCGAGAACAGTACGTCCGATTTTCACCAACATAGAGCAACAGATGTATGGGAAAATTACATTTAAAATATTTGAATACATTTATGTACACAAATCAGTGTCTTCTTAGTTATTCACAAATTAATGACACAATGGCTTTGTATGAAAAATAAACTTTTTGATGTGTAAACATCTATACGCTAGGGGGTAAAAATCTTTTTCAAAATACAATCAGGGCTGTCAGATTTTTTCTGACCTATTTCACCAAATTGATTTTAAAAATCGCCAAAAGTCGCCAAAATCTGTTTTATGTAGTTTTTCTTAATACATATTTTATAGTAAATTTGGTTTTATATAATAGTTTTTTTAATACAAGTTTTTCTAAAATATTCGTTTAAAAATTTAGCAGAAAATCGCCAAAAGTAGAAATAAAATCGCCAAAAACTATTTCATGTCAATTTTTCACATCAAAATTAAAAATCCATTAATGACTGTAATTAATATAAAAAAAGCATCAACATCACATTGTTTTAATTTCTTCCAACAAAGTTTTGGTGGGATTTATTTTCGAAAATGCTTTTTCAACATAGTAATTTTCCTGACTTACATATAAACATTTTTAAGTTCAATTTTGTTGAAAAATAGCCATAAAAATCGACAACGCATTTATTTATCGCCAGAAAAATTGCCATGTCGCCAAGTCAAAAAATTTTCGCCAAACAAGTTGAAAAATCGCCACGTTTGGCGAGAAATCGCCATATCTGACAACACTGAATACAATCACAAATTTTGAGAAAGATAAATCTTAGTTGAGTAAGATTGTAATAACGCGGTGTAAGCTGTGTATGAGTGTATTAGTGTTATCATACAGCTGCATAGAAATACACTAACACTGGCAAAGGGAGTCTCAAGGTCAAACTCCTGCAGTAAGGTCGTAAGTTTTTTGGTTGGTGCTGTGTTGCCGTGTTTTTGAATTGAGTGAGTATTTCGGCGTTGCCATTTTTGATTTTTGCCGGGAACTTCTGGGATTTAGGGGATTTTGTGTCCAGTTTTTCGGGATTCAGACCCGGCTCGTCTCGGTTTTTGAACCCGGGTTTTGTGAAAAAAAAAACGATTTTTCGGTTTTACCGAATTTGTTGCTGAACTTGGAGCGATATTTGGCTGACGGTTTATTGACTGCGTTTGTCTTTGACTGTTGGTTATTTTGCTGTTTAACTGCGATAATTCCAACTATTTTGTACGGGTATATTATTTTTTGCTGGTGGATAAATAATACTATTATTTATGTCTGCGGGGAAGCGGAAGGGCGATATGCCTGGTGGGAGTGAGTCAGAGGTGCCTGATGCGAAGCTTATCGGTTTGAGCGATTTATCGGGTGTGGAGAAAGGTACGAGGGTGAAAAAGAAGCGGATGAAACCCGATTCGCCGAAGTTGAAACGGGTGCATGATGGGAAGAATGTTTCGGTAGAAGGTGAAATGTTTCATTACTAGATGTTTACACATCTCCCCTGTGATCGGACTCAAATTCTTTTTTATTTTAAGAACAGTTATCTTACGAACAAAATAAGCCATGAAATATGGAAAAATATTGATTTTAATCATAATTAAGTGAAGAAACTCAGTTGTTAAAAATTTTCATTTCATACAATACACATAGAAAATTTTCAACGTAAAATCGTCGAAAACCAGGGTTTTTATTTTTAAAAGAGACGTAGCACAATCAGGCTATTAATGCCAGTTAATTAATTAATGTGTTACCTTGTTTGGGAAAGGGATAGTGTAGAGGGAACAGGTAATGCAAAGGGAGAGAGATAGAAAGCTTAATTCATTTGCAACCCTGTTATTGCGCGTTTTTTTTTGTAGAGCAGTGTTGCAAGCCCCTCTGGTTTTCACCGACGAAGGTGAAATTAACATTTTGCTTCATGTTAATTCAACATGATTTACAATAATCTTGAAGGAACATTTATCCTTTTGAATTAGCTATATTTCATGTTGATTTAATATTGCAGTACAGTTAAATCAAAATGATGTTGATACTGAAATAATACGAAAAATCATGTTGAATCAAAGTTACTTCGAGCTGAAACAATGCGAATTTGATATTGCAACAACACGAAGAATCATGTTAAATCAATGTTATTTCAAGTTAAACCAACAACGTGAATTTGATATTGAAACAACACTAAGAATCATGATGAATTATAATTATAGCAAGCTGAAACAACACGGCTTTAATGTAGCTATTTGAGTAATTATTCTACTTACGTGATGGTTATTAGCATAGACATCAGAACACTTTGTGTTGTAGTTGGTTGCCTCAGCCAAGATTTGAACTCGTGCTACTTGAATGATAGTCCGCGGGCTAACCACTGCAGCCACAACAGCTGCAAACTTTACTTTAGCTATACACTAAATAAATACCCATTATTTAACATAAAACTTATTTTGAATCAAAGTTGTAGTCATGTTGATTTAAAATGAAATTCAACGTTTATAACAAAACTGTTTTAACAGTCACAAACTGTAAATCAAAGATATTTAAGGTTAGATTAATAATTTTTCATTTTAGATTAATATGAAACAATGGTAATTTTATACCAGCAGCAGTAAATTTTCGCTGGTAATTGACTTTTTTGTCGTCTAAATAGCTGACACATGTAAGAATAAACAACAACAAGTCACACAAATAAGCACAATAGTGAACTGTAGCAATGAAGAAAGCAAATAAGCAGTAACACTTAAACGGCAAATTATTTCTTGTAAGTTTAATATGATTTCAAATTACAATTGGGTCATGTTGATTTTACATTCCTTTTTTTCTGTGTGCACATACACACCAGAGTGAATCGTCGCACGGCTTTTGAATTGAATTCTTTGGCCAAAATCTAAATTTTTGTTTGTCACCGATCATTTCTCCCAAACTATCATCGATAATGGGATGCGATCTTTGTTGCGAAGTTAGCAGGGTTTTAGCCTTTAAGAAATGGTATGGGCGGTCACTGTACTGTTTATATAAGGTGTTATCAAATATTTTTTAAGCTACTATATTTTTTGCAAATTTAAATTTTAGAGAAATATAAATTTTGAAGATCAAAAGGTATCAAAAAAAAAGTAAAGTTGAAAGAGTCCTCTTTAATACTTTAGCTTTTGTACTCACCCGTAGAAAACTTTTATAATTTGCATGAAATTATCGAAAAATTATTATTCAGAGAACGCTTATTTTCTCCCTATTGCACATCACTTTTTTATTTCTTATTGTAAGGTCATAAATTCTAGTACGTGACTTATTAGTTAAAGGCCATTGTATTACCGTTTTACAATTTTAAAGATTTATATATCACTGTAAATGGTTTGAAGGCAGTTAAGTTTCTCACTTTAGTGACTTTAAGATTTGACGTCAAATTCATTTGTGATCTTTATAGTATAAACTTCTTATAAGGTTTTATTATTTTTCTAAGTCTAAAGATAATTTTTATTATGAGAACTTATACAATATTTATATTCCAAGTATTTAAAAGGTATTTTTCAAACTATAAATTAAATTGGACCGTAAATTTTTGAGATTGGCCATTAAATTGAGGAGAATTATTCAAATAACCTTAGTTAGGGGCGGTATTTATGGGCATGTCAACAATTTAAACACTACAGCTGTAGTGCAAAGCTATTTAGCTACTTACCCCATGTTCGAAATTTAATAACTTTCAAACCACAATTGACAAAGTTGTGGAGTTTTATTTCTATAATAGCAGCTTAGCCACTTTCTTTCTTAACTGGAAATGAAAATCATATTTTTTATTTTCACTGCAAGCCCCGACTTTGGTCGAGTGGTCTACGCGGTAAAGAACTCTGACGAGAATAGCGGGATCTATCGAAACATATCAGTTTAACCCTCCGCGCAGACAAATTTTTCTTTGTATACATGTTTCACATTTATTTCTAAATAAAAGTGTGATTAAAATAAATTTTTCTTTGGGAATTATTAGACTACATTAATTTAAATTTTTTAAGGTGCTTTTTCCCAAATTAATACCTTACTTTTTAAGTAAACTATAAACATTTATATTAAAATACATTAAAATTTATTATTTACCCACCGACTTTGGTCGAGTAGTCTATGCGGTAAAGAGCTCTGACGAGAATAGCGGGGGCTATCGAAACATGTCATTTCAACCCTCCGCGTAGTCAAATTTTTCTGTTAATTAAATTTCTCATATTACGAAACCTATAGCAGTCAGAGTATTCATATGTGGCATATGTTATTTTTGGAAAAAAATGCAAAGTGTCTCAAAAAATTGGTACTGTAGGACCGGAGGTACTCTCCATTAAAAGTAATTAATAATAATGTGCTATATGGTAACCTATAAAAGCATGAATCTTCAAATTCTGTATCAGTTAATTTAAATGCAATATACAAAATTAGGTAAAAAACTGATGATGTAGGTGAGAGGGAAGGGGTTCTTTCCATACAACGTAATTCATAATTACCT
Organism: Panzeria rudis; assembly: GCA_956483635.1. NCBI lineage: Eukaryota > Metazoa > Arthropoda > Insecta > Diptera > Tachinidae > Panzeria > Panzeria rudis. The sequence continues at coordinate 94,960,137 of OY101450.1, read as the reverse complement.
GTTATCTGGAAAGTTATAAGAATAAGAGTCTTTAAATTTGGAATGAGTTATTTTGAAGATAAGATACGAAGATGTGTAAGAAACTAACGGCGTAGGTGCAAGGGAAGGGCTACTCCCCATACAAAGTAATCAATAAAACCTGCTAACTGGAAATATGTAACAATCAGCTGTGTTCTGTACTCCATGTGGAATTAAAATATGCGGAATTAGCAAAGCAAATTCACCCTCCGATTTTCGACAAAAAATTTTGGGACCGATTTTTCTCAAACCCTTTCAAATAAAACAAGAATTTTGAAAATCGGTTCACAAATGACAGAGTTATGCGTGGGTGGAGCAAATTTCCCCCTCCGATTTTCGAAAATGGGACCAAATTGCAGGCAACAACTTTCCAACAAAAAAAGAATTTTAAAAATCAGTTCACAAATGACGGAGTTATGCGTGTACAAACATAAAAAAAGTAAAAAAAGAACATACACACGAATTGATAACCTCCTTCTATTTTGAAGTCGGTTAAAAAAAGCTTATGTCGATAACAGCTGTTTCTATTGAATTAATTCAAGCACATACGATTTTTTTACATGAAAAATGCTTGCGCACAAGTCACTATAAGTTTTAATTAATTGAACAATAACCAGAAAATATTTCGGAAATGTGTTCAAAAGTAACAACGCATGTCGCCATGTGTTTTTCTCAATGGCAATAAATTGCCAGCACGCAATTGTAAGTCGATTTAGTTCATTAGAGCTGAAAAATATTTCAATCAATTAAGAAGTTACGTTGTTTTTAGAAAAATAATTTCGAAATGGGTCCGTGTTATTGGCGAAATTTTTGGTCCATGTAAAAGATCATCAATACCTCAAAATCAACAAAAATGGACATCCACGCCTATTCAAGAAAACCCCAGAATTGTTCCAATAATTTTCTTTCTTTAGCGTTGCTCTTCAAATAGTATTGGCAAGTTGGCACTGCCAAAAGCTGATACTATTGCTTTATTTAAAGAACTTTAAGCTTAAGAGGCCCATACTCTATCAACAAATTGTCTGGTGTTTGGGTGTTTGACGATACAAACTAAAGGGCTGCACGAATATATTCGAAAGTACTCGTATGTATGTTTGTGTGTGTATGCATGTATGTTTTTTGTATATATGTGTGTATATATGTATGTATATATGTATATTTGGTCGTGGCTATGTATGTACACACATATAAATGCATGTATACATAAGTATATACATAAGAACATTCATGTTTGTACACACGAAATTCATACGAGTACATTCTACGAATACATTTGTGTACACTTTTCCGCCCTCTAATACAAACATTCTATTTTCATCACAAAGAGGATATTGTGTACCGAAGCGCACGGGTCTTAGCTAGTTTTTCATAAGGAAACACTATTCTTCGATACTAATTTGTGAATACATACATAACTATGAAGTTACTGATTTGTTTACATAATAACATTAAAATATTTTAAAGGTAATTTTATTATGCATCCGTCCGTGTTTTGTTGGTCGAAATCTGTTGTCGAGTTAAGGTGAAATATACTGGTGTACCTGGTAGAAATACAGTGAAACTTTGATGTAACGATTCTGAAGGGTGTCGAAAAATACTTCATTATACCTACTGATTTGTTGTAAATGTATCAGTGAAACCTTGGTCTAACGAAATTTGAAGAAATACAAAAAACTGCTCTATAACTATAGTTTTTAGCAACGGGATTTTACTATTTTACTTAAATTAAATTTTGCTTTATTCTGACTTCGTTGTATATAGGCTTTTGAATCAATACTTAGAGGATGTATAGCTCAGAAGTTCTTCGTTATAGCGATTGTGCATTTTTATATGAAAAACTTTGCACTAACGAGGTTTTTCAATGGACTCAGAAAAAATTGGTTAAATAGAGCTTTTCGTTATATCGAAGTTTCACTGTATTAGATATGCCGATTAAAAATCTGTAAGTGATAGGAAAAAATTGAGGACACAACTGATTAGAAAAATTTTAGATTTGTTCAAAAGGGAAGAAAGAAGATGCAATGTGTAGGTCTGTGTTATCGTTAAAATAGTTAGGTTTTTATTATGTATACTATATATTAATTTTTGTGGCCTACATATGCTTTACAATCATCACAACTTATTGTAAATTTAAAAACATACATAGGTTGGAAGACTTATCGGTCAAAAATACAATTTTATCGCAAGCGAACTAGCCTGGAACTATAGTGGTCTAAGTAGCACTTTAAATATAGTGAGTTAGACAATTTTAGAAGTTGAAAAAAGTGAAAATAGCAATAAATTTTAAAGTGGTAGAGTAACAATATCTATATTTGGGTGAAGTAATAACACATAGACCTTTTTTTTCCTATATTGATTTATCGACTATATGTTCAAAAATGCTCATAAGTGGATTTAGCCAAAAATGTTACTCAGACCACTTTAGTTCCAGGCTACCCAATTGTGATAAATACAGAATTTCTGTGATACCGAAAATTGCTGTTTACTTCTTATATTTTTCATTCTTTGGAAGTGGTACGGTAGTTAACCTTTTTATTATCTCATGCAGATTTGTACTAGCTATCTATCTCCACCATTTAATTATATTAATACAAAATGCAGAGTGTAATGGTATATGTGTGAACCAATTTGAAATTTCAGGTGAGTACTGAATTTAAAAGCTTGTAATAACAATAACATAGAAAGCCCTTTTTTCTATTATGTCGCAATCTTTGTATATTTAAACAAAGTTTTTCCATTATTTTGAATGAAATATTTGATTACATATTTTCAAAATGACTGCATAAACATTTTAATTATGACATCAGATTTAAAAGAAACCAGTTTTCCCTAAAATTTGCTATATAGAACTTTTTCATTGTTATTAATATTACTAACAATTATGTCATATCATGCCATTAAAATTGACTTTGTATTCAGTGATTTAACAATTTTTTTAACAACACCAGCAAAAGTGTTACAATTTTTCATTACCTTTTGTAGCCAGCCGCTCACTTTTCCCAACTGAAAAATTAATTTCATTTAAGTTTTTCCCTTACTTAATTTTGCTTAATGTCGTGGTAGAGTATGGGCGCAGAACAATCAATATAATTCGCCTTGAATGAATTGAAGAAAACACAAAAAAAAAATAATAATAAAGGGTGAACTATAAATTAAAATTTATTACACTAAAGACTGTTTTTGTACTCTTTACCACTAGTGGAAAAGGTAGTGATCGGGTGTTATTTTAGAGGCAAATAATTTTTTTTGTGCAATTTAAATTAAACACAATTCGTTAACGGCGTCACGAAATAACTCCTCAAAATAATACCTTATAATCAAGTCTCAAAAAAGTTTGCAGTCGTGTATCTGTACATTTTACTTATTCTGAAACAAGTTTCTCTTAAATGATTTTATTGAAAATTTTCTTAAATAATATCATTGATCCAATGTAATAATTTCGCTAAACTAATAAACATATTTCGTTATTTTGGTGATATTATTTCATCGTTTTAATGAAATTTTTTCATTATATTAATGAAACTATTTCACATTTTAATGAAATTCTGTCATTATTTTAACGATATTCTGTCATTATTGTAATGAAATTATGTCATCGTTTAAATAAAATTATTACATTACTTAGTAGCCTTTAGCCTTAGTAGCTTAGATTCTAATTTACTGCCAATTCCATGCTGCTAATACATACCAAATTTGTAATATTGATGGACGCTCACAGCATAGAACTCAGACTGTTGATTCCCATTAGCTTTATAGGCAACGTGTTAACTATTTCAGACAACAGCACTGTCAAAACGACGTATCTATATGTGTGTAATAATAAGAACGAAAGCAACAACAACAAACATATACATTTATTTTTGTTGTTCTCCTTTGGTTGCCAACTGTGGAAATAAATAAGGGTATGTTTTTAAAAAAGAAAATATATATGCATGTGATTTATTTGATCGGTCTTTCATAAATGCAATGCAATTTTTCATCAAAATAATGAAATATATTTCACTGAAATTATGACATTCAACGAGATAAAAATTAATTTTTTATAATTTTTTATTGTATATATACATTTCAAGAATTTTAAGTATCGATTAAAGCATTTTCTGAATATTTAAAATGAACCCAGCAAAAAGTTGGTAATGAATTACCAAACAGCATACTATTCACCACAAACTATATACCGCCCGAATTACTTTACAGTAGTTAAATCAACTACTTACAAGGAGCTACTACTTTGAAAAATGGCCCCAAACTGAAAAATGAAAAATGGCCCCAAACCAAAAATGAAACAACCATTTTTGTTGTTGATTGCAATAGAAAATATTCTATTTTGGGGCCATTTTTCATTTTTATTTATTTATTTGGGGCCATTTTTCCTATTTTGGGAAAATTCTTCATTTTTTAATTTAGGCCCGTTTTTCTTATTTTTGGAAAATTTTTCGTAAAACGAGCTTAGGAAATATTTCTGCATAGCCAGCCTTCGGCCGGGCTTAAGGACTTTTTCCTATAGGTATATCGAAAAGCGGCTTCGCTGGGTAAATAATTGTGCATAGCGGGCCTTCGTTCGGGCTTAAGGGTTTATTCCTCTAGTTATATTGAAAAGGGGCTTCATTGAGTAAGGATTTGTGCATAGCCGGCCTTCTGCCGGGCTTAAGTATACCGAAAAGGGGCTTTGTTGAGTAAGGATTTTTGCATAGCCACTTTTCGATATACCCAGAGAGAAAAACTCTTAAGCCCGGCCGAAGACCAGCTGTGCAAAAATCTTTACTCAACGAAGCTTCCTTTCGATATACCTGGAGGAAAAAACCGTTAAGCCCGCCCCAAGGCCACCTTTGCACCGAGATTTATTCAGTGAAGCCGCTCTTTGAGCGGATAACAGCCTTCATCAAGACGGGTTGAAGGCAGATTATAATGGCAATAGCTAAGAAAATTTGGCTGTATTTTCCTTACGTCCTCTTTTTGCGAATGGCGTTATTGCCCAATAGCATTGAGAAGCATATGGCATATGCCATTATGGCACTGCACCAAAAATTATCACAAAATTTCTATTGAAAACAACGACAAACGATTTTTGGGGCCATTTTTCCTGTTTTGGGGCCATTTTTCATTTTTTATTTATTAAATTGGGGCCATTTTTACTATATTTTGGGGCCATTTTTCATTTCTAAGAGGGGCCATTTTTCATTGCTAAGTTTGGGGCCATTTTTCATTTAATGAAAAATGAAAAATGGCCCTAAAATATAGGAAAAATGGCCCCAATTTAATAAATAAAAAATGAAAAATGGCCCCAAAAATTAGGAAAAATTGCCCCAAAAGTTGTGTTGTTGTTTTCAATACAAAAGTTTGGGGCCATTTTTCATTTTTGGTTTGGACCACTTTTCATTGAAGCCATTTTTCATGGAGCCGCACAAACTCCATGAAAAATGGCTTCAATGATATACCTATACCAGCCTTCGGCCGGGCTTAAGGACTTTTTCCTATAGGTATATCGAAGAGCGGTTTCGCTGGGTAAATAATTATGCATAGCCGGCTTTCGTCCGGGCTTAGGGGCTTATTCCTCTAGATATATTGAAAATGGGCTTCATTGAGTAAGGATTTGTGCACAGCCTGAAAAATATCTGACAAAACATCAGAAAATTTTCCGATTTATCTGATACGTTTTACGTCCTGGCGTATTAATATCAGAGCAAATTCGGAGCTAAAATTAGAAATTTATCAGAAATGTCGTTTAAAATTCTCCATGCATTGTTGTGCTGCTTATGGCAGCTCATCAGAACACATTTACCCACATTTTATAAGTTTAAAAACTCAAATACTTGTTCGTATAAGCTCAAGAGATAAATGCGAATTGTAACGAAAACTAAAATCAGACAATGTGTAGAAGTGGCTGCTAAAAGTTGTAAGACGTAGACCAGAAAATACAATATGTTCTACTAACACATTCTTAGACTTAGGTTCTTGACAACAGACTTGGGTTTTTAAAGTTTCAGTTTGGCCTCTATATACCGTATAGTACTTACCACATTGAGTTACAAATAAAAAATTAAGAGAATATATATTCTCTTATTGGCAGAATAGTAGTGACTCTGTTTGTCATATATAAAATACAACAGTAACTGAAAATGGCAGCAATGCTTAGCAGAGACATTTAGTTTCTATTATGTTTTGTGTATTCAATGACTTCTAAATATTGAGATTTTTAATTTTTTATTTGTAACTCAATGTGGTAAGTACTATATGGTATATAGAAGCCAAACTGAAACTTTAAAAACCCAAGTCTGTTGTCAAGAACCTAAGTCTAAGAATGTGTTAGTAGAACATATTGTATTAGTTTTGGTTTAAAATAGAGTCATGTGATGCTTGTCATAGCCCACGATGTTCGTCGGCTAAATAGCCAACAATTTACATGTACAGAGCCTAAAATTTATATGTACACAATACAAGCAATCAAAATAAACAACAACAAGAGCACAACAGTCAGTTGTTCCTACCAAGCAAACAATTTTTGCCGATTTCGGTCCGAAGTCGGTCAGACAGTCTGCACAAGATGCCGAATTCGTATCCGATATCGGTCAGAAAACGTACCGAAAATCATATGAGTGGTTGACAAGAAACTGAGGAAATTCTAAAACCTATACCGAAATGTCTAACAGAATTCCGTATGAATTCCGACGAATTTCCTAGGGAAATTCTAAAGGAATTTTCGGCATGTCTTATAAATGTCTGAAAAATGTCTGAAAAAACATCAGAAAATTTTCCGATTTATCTGATATGTTTTACGTCCTGGCGTATTATTATCAGAGCAAAGTCGGAGCTAAAATAAGAAATTTATCAGAAATGTCGTTTAAAATTCTCCATGCATTGTTGTGCTGCTTATGGCAGCTCATCAGAAAACATTTACCCACATTTTATAAGTTTAAAAACTCAAATACTTGTGCGTATAAGCTCAAGAGATAAATGAGAATTGTAACGAAAACTAAAATCAGACAATGTGCAGAAGTGACTGCTAAAAGTTGTAAGACGTAGACCAGAAAATGTGCAGACTACTCTGTTAAATGTCTTAAAGGAAACTAAATTGCCTTCGGATAATGTGCAGACTATTCTGATATTAATCGGATTATATTTCAGACAATGTGCAGAAACGTCGTAACAGAAAACTGCCTACTGCTCCACCAAATGTCTGTGGGAATTTTAGACAACTCGGCTGATTGTCTGGTAAAGTCTCAGATTTTTTCTGATGTTAGACATGTCGGCCAAAATTGTTTCCTGGGTATCAACAAAGCAATTAAACACCAACATACTTAAACAACTAATTAGAGTAGAAATACAACCTCTTTGCGGCCGTTGCGTTGGCTGTACTAAACAAAAATATCGGAGGTGGCAGTGCAAAAAATATGAGTATGATCCGTCTCTGTACCCACAATGTGTTGGACGATTGCAACGTATTGTTGGCATCGAATTTAATTTTAACGATGGTCGTCGCTGTGGTGGAGGTGGCTTTGGCAAATGCCGTGGATGCGGCGGCAATAAGGGACGTCGCTCTGAAGATGACGGACAGCCAAAATAGCTGAGAACAAAAACGCTCTACTCCAAATATTCTCAGAGTTGCATCAATTTCCTACTTTGAGTTACAAAAATATTCATCAATACAAAATGCTTTCCTGCTGTATTTGAAAGAGGAAAAAATCAACTTGTAAGCAAAATATGTATATAAATATTACCTTTAATTGCACACAATATTCCTCTTTTCCACTTTTTAAAAAAGTAAAAAAAATAGAACAAGCATGGAATACGATTAAACATGTAGGCCATCCCTGCAATTTCCCGCTAATTTAAGCGCTGCAAGATCCGTAGATTTTGGGAGTACAGTTAAACTTCCCTATAATGAATTTGCATGGGACAGAAAATTGCTTGATTATATAGAAACTTCATTCTACAGAAATTATACTTTTTTGCACTTTTGTTTAAAATAGGCAGGTATTTTAGTTTGGATAACACTTTTCCTTTTTTCTTCATAACAAAAAGTTCCGTGTACTTGCATGTGGCAACGCTTTCCTCTCAGTTTACAAAAAAATCAATAATCAAATAATCGGGACTAAAGTAATAATTTATTTTTTACGTTAAAAGTGGTTCTACCTTTATATTATTGTATCATGATTACAACTGTGACAAAATCTAATAAAATTTTTTTCTTGGATTTATGAAGCGAAATGTTTTTGACTGTAGACTATGACCATCAGCAATTTTAAAGATATAAACAATTTCTAAACTTCTCGATCTTAGCGCAACAATATTACAAATTTTTAAGGCATGCGTAAAACTTTTATTATGATGTAGATTTTCGAATTTTGGAAATGTATTGAGAGTATTTGAATTTAAGTACAATGTCAATTTTAAAGCAATAATATTAAAAAATTGTAATTTTTGGAATTTTGATTTGGAAAGTTCGTTACAATTTTCGGCTTTAAGTAGAATATTGATTGTAAAGTGAAAATTTTTCAGTATTTTTGTAACATATTATAATTTTTTAATTTGGTACGTAATTCTTATTCGATCTAAATAGGTTTAAGTCGGAAGTTATTATTTCGTCTTAAGTTCAATACTTGAATTAATGTGTATTCAAATTATTTTTTTTTATAAGAGTGGGATATTAGAATATCTAATCAGACTAGCAGAACGTTTTAGTACTACTAATTTCGACAGCCGTTACACTGTCATAAGCAGCATTCTTTGTTCACTTTTACCACGTTTGATCGTGCACACAGAAAAATTTCCATGTACAATTGTCGAACACCAGATTAATTTAACGTTTTTCGGTAGTGATTTTGCTTCATAGGTGTTTTATGTTAAATCAACATGATTTACAATAATCTTGAAAGAAAATTTTTAATTTTGAATTAACTATATTTCATGTTGATTCAATATTCCAGTACAGTTAAATCAAAATGAAGTTGATACTGAAATAATACGAAAAATCATATTAAATCAAAGTAATTTCGAGTTGAAACAACGTGAATTTGATATTTTTATAACACGAAGAATCATGTTGAATCAAAGTTATTTCAAGTTGAAACAACATGAATTTGATATTGAAACAACACGAAGAATCATGTTGAATTAAAGTTATATCAAGCTGAAACAACATGATTTTAATGTAGCTATTTTATTAATTAATTTACTTACGTGATAGTCTTCAGAAAACTTTGCGTTGTAGCTGACTGCCCCAGCTAAGATTTGAACTCGTGCCACCTGCATGATAGTCCACGCGCTAACCACTGCAGCTACAACAGCTTCAAACTTTTCTTTATTTATACACTAAATAGATACCATTGTATGTGTTGAAATAATTAAATCCCTTGGTGGTTCAACATATTTTATAACGTTCGTGGACGATTTTTCACGGTACATCTTTACTTATTTTTTGAAAAGAAAAAGTGAGGCATTTGATGCGTTTAAAAATTTTGCTGCGATTGCGGAGAAGCAGACTGGCCGCCAAATTAAAATTGTCAGGAGCGACAATGGAAAGGAATATATTAATTCAAAATTTAAAGAGTTTTTTGATGAAAAAGGAATAATACATCAAACCACAGTAAGTTATTCGCCACAGCAAAATGGTGTGTCCGAAAGGGCAAACAGAACATTGGTCGAGATGTCGCGGTGTTTGTTGCAGTCGTCAGGTTTGCCACAAAATTTATGGGGAGAAGCCATAAACACTGCTACCTACTTACGAAATAGGGCTCCTACAAGAGTTCTTGGAAACATAACACCCCATCAAAAGTGGTATGGAAAGCAACCCTCTGTATTTCATTTGAAAATATTTGGATGTGACACAGTCATGTTCAACAAAGGTATAAAGCCAAAAGCCAACAAGTTCATGCCAAAGGGTACAAAAGTTAAATTTGTTGGATACCAGCTTCATACGAAGGGATATCGCCTATACAATCCAAATACTCGTCAAATAGTAATTTCTAGAGACGTAATATTTTTCGAACATTCATTTGAAGAAGAAATAAGTCAAAGCCAGAGTCCAGAAAGTTTTTGTGCTGATGTTTTCAACAATATCTTAAATAACCAAGATGATACAATACTCTCACAACAAGAAATTAAATCTGATGCGGACGATGAACAAAAAAGTAAAGATGAACAGTTGAGTGAGGTGAGTGAATCAATTAGTGAAACAGAAGAAGAAGTAGAAAAAGAACAAATAGGGGAAGATACAAATAATATAGTAAAAAATAAAAAGAGAAAAAGAGGCAGACCAAAAATAATTAGAAATGGTAGTCAGGGTAGGCCGCGAAAAGTTTATATAACTGAGAGTGGACCTGAATTGTTAAACTCAATTATTGAAAACCCTATTTCTATTAATAATGCACTTAATTCTGAAAATGCCCACAAATGGAAACAAGCTATGCAGAGCGAATATAATTCGCTAATAGAAAATAAAACTTGGGAGCTGGTAGAAAGGCCACGTAACAAAAATGTAATCGGTTGCAAATGGGTGTTTGCTTTAAAGAGAAAGCCAGATGGCTCGATAGAAAAATATAAAGCTCGTCTAGTTGCACTCGGTTGTTCTCAAAAATATAACATAGACTATCAGGAAACTTTTGCGTCGGTCGTCAGACATTCTACAATTAGATTACTACTATCTCTGGCCGCTAAGCTAAAACTAATCGTAAACCATATTGACATTGAGGCAGCATATTTAAACGGGAAGTTAGAGGAAGATGTTTACATGACACAACCAAAAATGTTTGAAGATAAAAATTACCCGCAGAAAGTGTGCAAATTAAATAAAACACTGTATGGTTTGAAACAGTCTGGCCGGGAATGGAATAAACTGGTAAACGATATTTTGTTGGAAATTGGTTTTTCGAGATGCAAATACGATACTTGCGTTTACATCAAAAGAGAAGAGAAATGCTTAAGTTTTATTGCAATTTATGTAGATGACATGATATTGTCGTGCTCTAGTGAAGAAGAAATGAAAAATATAGTAAATCATTTGAACCGGCATGTAAAAGCTGTAGATCGTGGGCCCATTTCTTATTATCTAGGAATGGAAATAAATAGGGATGGCTTAAGAGGAGATTTTACTATACATCAAGAAAAATATACAGAAAAGTTGCTTGAAAGATGGGGTATGAGTGATTGCAAACCGGCATCTACGCCATGGCCAAGTGGAATGGTTTTAAAAAAGTGCAACAACAATTGTGAAGATTTGCAAACAACAAGCTATCAAAGTTTAGTTGGTGGATTAATGTATCTGGCTGTTATATCCAGACCAGATTTAATACACGTAGTGTCAAAGCTGTCGCAACATAATACGCATCCGCACAAAGAGCATTTTGTTACAGCAAAGCATGTTCTACGATATTTAAAAAACAATTCAGCAGTTAAAATTTCTTTTTCTCATAATTTAACAAATTTTGAATGTTTCACAGATTCAGACTGGGCAGGAGACGTAAACGACCGAAAATCGTATTCCGGTCACGTAGTTTTTATGATGGAAGGTCCTGTAGCATGGGAGTCCCGCAAGCAATCCTTAGTAGCTCTCAGTACAATGGAAGCCGAGTACATCGCTTTATGCCAAGGTGGAAAATAAGTGGTTTTCATTCGCGGACTTTTAAGTGAAATGGGTTTTGATGAGTACATCGCTAATCCAACGCCTATATTTTGCGACAATCAGAGTGCTACTTTTTTGGTTAAAAACCCAAGTGTACAGAGGAAGAGTAAACATATCGACATCCGCTACCACTACATAAGAGAAAAGTACGACAGTAAAGAGATAGATGTCAAATACGTTGTTTCGAATGAAAATGCCGCAGACATTTTAACTAAAATATTGTCAAAACAAAAACATATATATGGCTGTAAACTTTTAAAAATAATTATGTAATTTAATTTTTATTATTGAATTTTAAAACGCATTTGGTTTGAGGGGAAGTTTGTTGAAATAATTATGCAACTCTACCAACCCAAATGCATACAACCTTGTAACTACTAGAATTATTGAATTGTCATTTTTTGACTTACGCGTTATTTCCTTCCTTTTTATTCTTTCACCATGCTAAGATCATTTTTACTTTAAATAAAAATTTATAATTGAATTGAATTAAAACAAAAGCTGTTTTAATGAGTACATTGGCAACAAGTTCATGAGAACTTCCACTGGTTTGTAAAAGAAATCTGCAACAGTATGTAAAATGCATTTCATTTAAATTCAACATGATTTAAATGATTATTTAACATAAAACTTATTTCAAATTATAGTTATAGTCATGTCGATTGAAAATGAAACTTAACGTTTATAACAAAATTGTTTTAACGGTGATTTAAGGTTAGACTAATAATTTTCCGTTTAAAATTAATATGAAACAATGGTAATTTTAAATCATCAGCAGTACATTTTCGCTGGTAATTCGTTTTTTCTCGTCTACATAGACGACACATGTAAGAATAAACAACAACAAGTCACACAACTAAGCAGAACAGTGAATTGTAGCAATAAATAAAGCAAATAAACTCTAACACACTCAAACGACAAATTATTTCTAGTAAATTTAATATGATTTCCAATCAAAAGTGGTTCATGTGGATTTTGCATTCCTTTTTTTTATGTGTGTGGATACTAGTATTATGGAAACATCGACTATTTACCCAAATTTTATGACGAACTAGAATATGAGAGTCTATGTTCGTTCTATCAATATGGTGAGCATTATGGTAGTGTAGGTAAAGGACTCTGACGAGTAGACTTGGTAGTCCCGAAGCAGCTGTCAGTTCAACCCTCCGTACATCCAAATTTTTCTGCGAATGCTCAATATCTACATTCTTAAATTAAAAATGAGCTTAGCCAAACTAATTAAATAACTTTGGATAAAAACCATACAGTTTGACTAAAAATTCATAACCCAATTATTTCTGTGGAATATCAATTTGAAAGCAATAATTTACAAATTCCCATTATTTAAGCAAAGATGGAATATGTTAAAAAATTTTGAGCTTTACTTCGAATATCGCAATTTAAGAGGAATATCAATTTTAGAGAAATACTTTTACCAATTCCTACTTTTTACGTAAAAGTTAAGGTTATAAAATTTTTAAAATTTTCGTAATATATTCAAAGTATCCATCTATCGTTACAATTTTGAAATAATAGTTTTATAAATTCCTTTTTTTAAGATAAAAGTTTCAAATTTCTTATAATATATTAAAATTTTCGAATAGCATTTATAATTTTTGAATTTAAGTAGAACATTAATTTTAAAGTAATAATATTATTAATTACCTTTTGCAAGCACAAAATGGCAACAATTAAATTTTATGTAATATTTTCGAAAATGCGAAGTTTATTAAGAGTTTTCGGATATTTATAGAATATCAAGTCTAAAGCAATAATTTACCATATTAAATTTTGTTTACAACATTTGATGCAATTTAGTTGAAGTTTCAAAATTTATTTCGAGTTTATGGAGAGTTTAAGTTTTTTCAAACAAATTTTTAATTTTGTATACCATTTAAAATTTTTTGCGATATATGAATTTTATGAAACAAACTCCACAGTATTATTTGAATATTTAGTCAAAGCTGCAAAAATATAAAATCAATATTCAAAGACAATATCGCCATGCAATTGCTCTAGTAGTGTTTTCTTAAATTAAATTCTAGTCATCATCAACGTTGTGCAAATGATATTTTTCGCTGAAGAACTGCTCATGCAAATATGTGTAACAACAATTACAAAATGAAGAGATAACTGAAAATTATCCTATTGTTTAAGACTGGGTTAAGGTTGCACATAATTTTTGTGCTTCTGTTTACAACTTTTAACCCAAAAGTTTTTTCAGTTTCATAAACAGCACAAAGAAGTCTAATGTTTTCTTTTGTAGTTGTATTTAATAAAAGTTCAATATTCACAAAGCAAAAATATGGTAAGAGAAGGAAATTTCGTATAACAAATATTAAAACTTTGTTTTTGTTAATGCTTAAAAAAGTAAAAACTTTTGCCAGAGAATAATATCTTCCGTTGAGCGGAATATTTTTAACTCTATAACAAATTTCAGCATAGAAACGGTGTTAAATAATACAATTAATGTAAAAGAATGGTCGGATAGAAAATCTTTAATATTTATATGAATTGCTTTAAGGTAATATTCACAAAATGCGGATGATAAATGGCAGTTTAGTAGGCTTTTAAACAGTATTTATTGTCATATCCGTATTCTGGATAATGGATTAAAAGAGTCATTTAGGGAACATACTCTTTAACGAATAAATTTTGAGTTTTGCATATCTGTTATTTATTGTGACATATATAAAGACAAACTTTTTTTATTCAGCAGCAATTTATGTCAAAAGCCAATATGTATGTATATGAAATTTAATCTCAATTTATTTGAATTGTATTGTGCATGTTTTCTCTGGAAGAGTAAAAACTTATTTCAATTGGAATAGTTATGAAAACTTTTTTAATGTGTTTGTTTTCAATTTTATTATTTATCAATGTTTGCAAAATTCGTTATTCATTATTGAATGCAAAATGAATGACAATAACTTTAAACTATTTAAAAATATTTAAATTCATGGTCTTTGACTTTTTTGAAGTTTTTATTTTTTTTATTTTTATTTTATTTTTTTAGATGAGGTGGTGATTGCAGTCACAGAGAATTTTGTCGTTTGCTTGTCTAACTTTTTTGAAGCAAAAAACACGATACAATTTAAAAAAGGTACTGAAGATTATAATTTCCAAGTAAAAGCAGCTTAAAAACACTAAAGCATTACAATTGGTAAAAATTTAGAGTTTTAAGATATCAAGAAGCATCCAAAATAGTATCAAAAGCACTAAGTTGGCATCGCTGTGTCTAACTCGTCTGTAGAGTGCTAGCGTAATATAAATCATGAAATTGTATCATCGTTAAGCTACAGGCAAATAAATCCTGTTTTATTCCTTTCTATTATGAATGGCGTCGTCGACGTCACATCAACACGTCACAAAAAAATTGTCACTTGTCTAATCGTTACATAAAAATAAAATATACATTTATTGCCGATATACATATTTTTGCTATTTTTGGCGAATTATAGCAATTCGCACAAAATGTATTTTTTTTAATTATTTAAAAAACAAATACTTTTATAATTAAAAAAAATATTATATATATTTTACAAAAACTAGGGAAACTACATTTTGGCGATTTTTTACATTGAATTTGGCGATAAAGGTCAAAATAAATCTGACAACCCTGGTGAGAATTGGTAACAAAATTATCCTGCCAAATTTTCAGGTCAATCGCCAGGGGGTAATCTGAGGCGCCAGCCCTCTCATATTTGGCAAAAACCATACAATATGCCTCATAGCTTCCAAAATATTTATGGAGTTCACAACAGCGTTCTAAAATGTGTCTTAATATAACGACGCACAGTGGCTGAAAATCGTTTTTCATTGGCCAAAATTCTGTAACTTTTGAACCGATCAAAATATTGAAGTAATTTTTATTTTAATGGATAGATATTTAGTTCAGCTTGACTCAGTTTTAATTACCTTAAAATTGATTGAGGACTTTTTAAGGAATTCTAGGTCAAAGTTGAACTTTTTAATTTTTTTAACTTTTAGAGTGAAATATAGGTTTATTATTTTTTTATTTATTAAAAAATTTAATATATGGAAATTAATAATAATTATAAATATTTTTTGTTATAATGAAATTTTTTTAATGTTACACTAAAAAAAATTTTTACACTAAAAAAATAGTAAAATCAACTGGAGATTTTGCTATTATTACAGAAAAATTAAAAATTTTTTGCTGTCTAATTTGCAAATTTGTTTACAATCAAAGAATAGTTACACTTAAAAAAAACGTTAATAATAATCTAAAAATATTGCTATTACTACAGAAAAATTTATTATTTTTTGCTGTCAAATTTGATCATTTTAAAAAACATATTAAAAATAAAAATGGCAATAAATTTTTATAGCATTTGTAACAATGGTAGGTTCTGTTTATTATTATTTTTTACTAATACTATGTTTTTCGTACTTAAATAACAATGAAAGGCAATTATAATTGTTATTCATTTGACTCAAATATTGATTGCAAATATTCCACATTTTGTTCTGTGCTATTTCTGTTCTTTAGTAGTTTTTTGGCTTCTTCATATAAATCCCGATGTTCCACTTTCCATTGATTTCGAATACTGGAGATGAACGGATCTGACGTTGCCAATAATATATTAAATAGATCTTCATTTGTTGAATTTCTTGAAATTTTTCTAGTATTGTGCTCTCTATAAAATCTGTAATCCTTGTTCCTTTTTTCCTGAGCCTCCTCTGATAGATCTCCAAGTGGCACCAAATGATATTTAATGACATCTTCTCCATGATAAAGGATTTTGTGAACTGTTGCAGACATATTTCTCCATGGGTAGTTGGTTGTATATATTTTTGCAGTTTCCTTAGCATAATCTCCAAATTTTCTAGAGTCAATTTCTTCATTGCACGCAAGTACTTCTAGGATTATTTTAAATCTGAAAATAAGGTTTAAATCCACTCCTGTTATTTCAGATGCTGTTTCTGGATCTGAAAAGAATCTTCTTGCGGTATTGCCATCATTTGTATTGCCTGATCCGTGTTTTGGCTGATCTATAATCAATCCTAATTTGCGATATTCATCTTGAACATGTTTCTTTTTTGAACTTCTTAACTCTTTGTTGGTTTCGTTGTTTCTTATTGATCCTGAAGACCCGAAATCCAAATCATAACTGATTTTTAGTATGTGTTCCATAAGTCGTATTCTTGCATGTAGTGGTGATAATCCAAATTCATATGCATCGGTATTATCTAATGATTTTGTCGGGACTTGGTTTAATTGGGTTGATGTTGCTTGGCATATAATGCAGCTAGATGCAGCCTTCGTGCTAGTCAAAGCCTGACCTACTTTTCCATCTATCATTGTCAGCACTAATTGGTAGCTTACTTCAATTTGCTGCCCATCTAACTGTAATTGTAATGGCTGTAGTGTTGCAATTTGGGTCTTGATATCACTAACTTCTTTGTTAATGGCATCATGAGTTTCTTTTTTGAATTCAAATTTGATTGGCCTGCAGTATTTCATAGAAGATGGTGTCTCATTTTTCCAAATATCCATTGTTTGCGTTGTACTAGTCGAGGGCTCTGAATCTTCCAAAATATTTTTCAATCGCAATGGTACAAATGAACATATCTGAGTCCGATATATTTGCACATACAGCTTGTTTGTATTGTTTTTGTCCCGAAGAACCATCACATCCCCATTTACAAAAAAGAATTAACTTTGTGTTTCCATATTTCTTTAACTCATTTCCTGTTATTGATTGTAACAGGCGTTCGGCTGTGTGATCAAGTAGAGATTGTAGTTGCACCTCTGCCGAAATTGGTGTGATTGTAATAGTGTCCTTGGATAGCAAACAGTCCATTTTAGCAGCGGTTATGTGATGATATGCTGGATACATATTTGAGCCTTTTTCAATCGCACGCAGTCTGAGCTTAATATATTGCTGTTTTGTTAATTTCTAATCCAGAAATAATGCTAATGCCTCCTCATTTGTGTACTGTATTGCATCACTCGGAGTTGGTATACTGTTAAGAATCCGTTTTGTTCTCACTGGACTAGCTTTAAAAACTTTTTCATAGATATCCACTTTTGTTAATTGGTTCTGTGATCGTAATTGATGTAGGAAAGATTCTTTTATATTTGTACAACCAATTGCATCGTTAATATCTTTAAGTTTCCGCCTCTTAGATCTATCGCTGTAGTTGCCCATTAACGATTTGCGTGGTCTTCCAGCCTTTTCTTGCTTTGCTGTTGTTGCAGCGACAGTAAGTTGGCCTTCTAACCAGTTTACACTTTTTATATAAAAGTTTTGTTTACTGTACCTAACTTCTTTGTAGCGTTTTTTTAGTGCTTTGACGAAATTTGATAATTGCTCTTGCATTTCGGTGCTACACGAATTTAAGTTTAATTTTATTTTAACGTAGCTAAGAACATCTTCCTGGTTTTTGTTTCTAAAATACTCTTCGGCCATTTCTTTATAACTGACTTTCCCCTTAATTTTCTGAATATTTTTATTTGTGTCTGTTATGTTTTATCCGTACACTTAAAGAATTAACTTATTACTGAGTAATCCCTTATCGAATCCGTAGTTTTATACATTTTTAGATACATGTTATTCACACATTGATCTTTAATTTCATAGCAGGTAGTGCTTAAATTGAACAAAACTGCACATGTTATCCAGACCTTAATATCAGGTAAAACTGATTAGTATCACGTTATAAAATTGTTTATGACTTTGGTTGACCCTAACATTTGATAACAGGTAAATTTAGAAAGAGATCATATGTTTACTGTAGAACCTATTGTGATAATTTTATGACTTATTTTTTGCTGATCAAAACAAAGCCAATAAACCCTATCGCAGGTATTATATTTAATTTTTTTAGTTTTACGTAGTCTAAAGTAAAAAAAACATAAACTTTTAGGCAAAAAAGTGAAAATTTAATACACCATTGTATACGAGTACTTATAGGGCTGTTTAAATTAATTTGAATTTCTTTTAGAGTAATTTCATTAAAATGAAAAAAGTGTTCTACCCACGGCTCGTCACGGGTGCAAAAGTATATATAGCGTTAAAGAGGACACTTTCACCTTTCCCCTGGTGGTATACGTTTCTTGTTCCCTTTTGTTCCCTAGAACTTCTATTCCACTAAAATTTAAATTTGAGAAAAATATAGTAGTTTCATAAATATTTCATAACGCCCTTAATATTAAACGCTAGAGCTGTGACCACTTACAACAACTAAAGACTATAATCCTACCAACATTATAAAAAAGACCGCAGGTCATTATCGATGATAGCTTGCGAGTAGTAAACATTTATTTTTGATAAAAAACAATAGAAAAACACCTTTTCCTGAAATTAAAAAAACAGTTGAGTTTGAAAGCATGCCACGCCCACAATTATCAATAGTTTAATCTAATTTTTTGGCTACCTTAATCTGGATATATTAGCTATAAAAAGGCGTAAAAATTTAAAAAATCGGCGACAAAAAAAATTTGACTTTTGGCCAATGAAAAACGATTTTCAGCCACTGTGCGACGCTTAAATTTTAGTCTTTTATTATGGGTTGGCAATTTTTTTGGTTTTTGTGTGCATGTAAATGAAATTTACTACCAGATGACAATTTTAAACGTCCAAGAAGCATGTTTTTTCAATGCGGCAATATTGTAAATAAATAATTTGAGTGTGGCTTAAGTGTATTGGTGTTTCTTTGGCATGTTGATAGGTACCAAGCACTATCGTGCTTGTGTTGTTGTTTTGTTTGTTGTGTATTTTGAGTTCGTGTTCTATACATGTAAATAGTGGGAAATATTCGGCAAACTTCGTCGTTAATTTTATTATTTTAATATGCTGTACTTTGTGTCGTTGCTCACAATTAAATGTTAAGATGTAACGATATTGCTATTTCCACATTTTAAGATACACATTGTGAATTCCTTAATTAATTTCACAAAAAAGTTTTATAGGAAGTAAATGTTGCTTGTAAAGCTTGCAACATATATTATCTAACAAGTTTTTTTTTGTAGAGCTAATAGTTAGCAATATAAATACAAAATTTTCAAGCGTCATTAGCTTATTTCAATACTTCATTCGTCCTCCCAGCTCATGACAACTAAAACACAAATGTACAAGGTTTTGGAACGAAGCAACTTAACCCTCCGATGAGTGAAGTTCTGAACTTCACGGCCGTGTGAAAAGGTCCCTAAGGACCTTTTTTGTAAATCATGTTTTTTTCATATAAAATTTTTTTTTTGATTTTTTTTGTTTTTATTGTTTATAACTAAATTCTACATACAACAATAATTGGTTTTTTATGTAGTTTTAATGGTTTTTTATGTAGTTTTAGTCGCTGAATCCGAATGTGTATTTATATATTTTTTGGTTCCAATATTCGAGATATGTATATGCTTTTTTCAAAGATGAAGCAGTTGGACAGCAAAAATTTATATAACTGGTTACCCTATTCTTTTGAAACAAAAAAAAAAATCAAATTCGACAACAATAGCATTTTTAAGTCACATCAATATTTTTTTTAAATCTACTCATTAGCTTTAGAGATATCATAGAACTTGTCGAAAAGATCTTTTGTTATCAAAAAATTCATGAAAAATTAAAAAAAAAATTCAAATTCCGGTATTTTTCCATAGCACATAGAAAACTACATTTCAAACAAAATAAGCTTTATTTCATCAAACTCGATCCAAAACTTTTAATTTTATTCACAATTAAATATGCATAAAATTAGAAGCAAACAAAAAATATGTTAATTAAAGTCGACTTAAAGATAATATTGTTGCCGAGTTTTAGTTTTTTGTTTTAAGTGAATATGACAACCCGTTCTGCAGTTATATTAATATATTTTGTAACTGTAAATTAATTAGCACATTTTTTGTGCGCTTGTAATTTTCTGCATATATAATTGTGAATAAAATCAAAAGGTTTGGATCTATTTTGATGCAATACGGCTTGTTTTGTTTGAAATACTCGAATTTGAATTTTTATTTTTTTAATTTTTCATGAATGTTTTAAAAACAACAATTTTGATAACAAACAATTTTGTTCGACAAGTTTTACGATATCTCTAAAACTAATGAGCAGATAAAAAAAAAATTTTGGTGTGACTTAAAAATGCTATTATTGTCGAATTTGTTTTTTGTACCCAAACGAATATGGCAACCTGTTATCCAGTTGTATTAATTTTTGCTGGCAACTGCATTATTTTTGAACAAAGCGTATATCTCGAAAACTAGAACCAAAAAAAAAATAAACTGAATGCAGATTCGGCTGAAATTACATAAGAAACCATTTTCAGTTGCTTCATTCTAAAACCTTGCAAATGTGTGTTATAGTTGTCATGAGCTGGGAGGACGAATGAAGCATTAAAATAAGCTAATGATGCTTGAAAATTTTATATTTGTATTGTTAACTATTAGATTTACAGAAAAGTTGTTTTGGAAATAAAGTGTTGCAAACTTCACAGACAACATCATTGTCCTACAAAACTTTTTTGTGGAATTAATATTTTGGAAGTTTTGATGCAAGAAAACAAAATTTAATGGTTTTTTCCAAATTTAAGCGGGTAAGACGCCTCTCTTACCGACAACCGATTGACCTGAACAATTGGCTGGATAATTTTTGTTATCAATTCTCACCAAACTGGGGGTGAGACTGGGGGAAAACGAATTTTTTTTAAAATAAGGGCCAATCTGATGTATATATGCATATTTTAAACGGAATTAATAAAATATATATTTGTATATACTTACATACATATATGTATGTATGCTTATTAGAGATGAGCGATCCCGTGATTTTTAAAGAGTATCATGAAGAGTCAACGTGATTAAAATTCACTGTTACTTAAAACTGTGACTGTGATCACTGTTTCCATTTCTCTTATAGCAATGTAATTATCAAAACACACATGCATCTCTACAACAAAAGCGTTGTTCTAAAATATACTTTGAATTTTAAAAAGAAATACTAATAAGGAAGAAGAGAAGACAAGAAATAAGCACTATTCGTTTGTTGTTGTTGTACGTAAATAAAAAACTTTATTACCCACACAAAGAGTGAAATATCATAATTTTCTATATGTAACAAATAAAACAGAAGAACTTTGCAAGTAGCAGTTACTTGACAAATTTTGTCACAACTGTGAATCATGGTTCTTCAGTAACAGTGATTAAATTATATGCAATTTATTTCTTCAAATATTTAACTTTTAAAAATATATGGGAGAAATAATTATAGTACGAATTAAAAACAATAAAATATAGAATTCCTCTGCCGGACACATTAAAATAATTCATTACTTTCCTAGGACATATTCTGTGTTAACAATAATGAATACTGAAATGGAAAATTATACATGATATGCATTACCTTCTCGTTTACTATTTATTACCTTTCCCACTGGGTTCACACCAGTGGCCGCCACAAAGCCAAACACTTAAAGTGAGAATATAGTTGTATTTTTGCAAGTTTCATTGTTTTCTTTTCAATCTCAACTATGTGGCCTGGTTTTGTTTTATCATAAAAAAGCGACGTTAACAGTCATGTTGTATATGTGAAAATGACGAAAGGTACTCGGCTGTACGTGCCATAGCGAGATGATGTCTGTACCACTAGGTTCAGTAGTGAAGGTGCTGGTATAAATTTCTGTATCCAACTACGCTATACCTTGGATTGGAACTAAAATACTTTTGGCTACTGCAGATTTAAAAAATGGACAGAAAAAGTCCGAAAGCCAAAATTGTAATACAGATGTAATATTGGACTAAAAAGTGGCCAACTAACCACTGACGTCGAAAATGTACTGTTTTGAAGATTCCATGCATCTTGTTGATCAAAGCTTACAATTGATTAATTTGATAGAATTGATTGCTTAAAGTTTATAATTGTTCCCATACGTGCATGGATGATAACTTTGAATTATTTGTAGTAGATGTGTATTATATGAATGTTGTGCTTTAGGTTGCTTTTATCTTTATTTATTTATTTTGTTTTACATGACCTACGACACTGTGTATCAGGTTAACTGCATTAAGGTAAGTTTGCTAGTCAAAGTGCAATGAAAGTAATTGACTAAAAAACATCTTTGTTTTTGCACCGGCAAAAATTTGTGTGGGGGTAAAAGAAGGTGGAAGTCTTTGCAGGATCGCCATGTTTATGTTTTTGTCTGATTCCTTAAAGCCATTTATTTATTTTAATACAGCTGATGGGTTCCTGCTAAAGGAACTGCCCAAACAATTGAGACTAATCAATGAAAGACAGGCAGATGTTGTTGAATTAGTTATTCAACTAAAGTCTGTTTTATCCAATATTTTCTACGGCTTATATACTATTTTTGAAAATTAAACTTAACCTTTTTAACTTATTCTAGCTTATTGTTAATATTATATTTGTTTCTTTTCGGCACCATGAAAATAGTAAGGGATTCAAATTACTTTGCACATTGACCAATCGTAATGTGGTGCATTGGAATGCACTCAGTTTACACTTGACACTCAAATGTGTGCCACTCAAACTTTTCGACTGATCAGCACATTGCTAACAATTATATTTTTTGCTATCGATACTTTACTAATTTGTGCACTGACACATTGTGAAGTGCACTTCACTGTTGGTTATACATTATGCATATGTGAGGTACACAAAATTTACACCGTATAGTAACAGCGCGGGATCATCACTTCTGAACACATCATTGCAGAAGATTTTTTTTATTTACTCATTTATGTATTTGTCGGACAGAAGTCCATCACGGCCACGCATTCATCCATTCATCATAAACGCATTTCTAGCCGAATTTTCGAAAAAACGTTGACCCATCACGCTTCTAGACCACACAACAATTTGTCTTGAATTCCGAGAAGCTAAATTGCTAAAATATTATTGCTGAAATGTGTTTCCAGAAAATCCAGCGAGTTCTTGTTGAATGAATTCTGCAGATCTACGGCGAAGACAAATCCTTGTTGTGAATAGCTCCAATTGTTGAGAACGTCGATGTATTGAAAAATTCGCTCACGGCTTCGATATTTTCACTTGAAGACTCAATCAAATACGAGTTCTCAACGAAACTCTTAATAGCGGTCTCAGAAGGATGATTATGTGGACAGAAATTATCATAAATTTTACGAAATGCAGTTTTTACAGATACACCCTTTTTCTAGTGGAATTTTGATGCATTTTTGGGTCTAAATTGAATTCATTGTAACAATTGCCACAGCTTCTACTACTGATATGTCAACAAGTTCAATATCAAAACTATCATGCTATTTCAATATCCCCTGTTGGAAAACAAAGTTCTTGTTGAAAACCCCTCTAACTAATTTTTTGAAATTGGGAATAATTATTTCAATGAGATGCAGGGTTCAGGGGTTTTCAAAAATGAAAAATCGTTAAAACTTGATTCCGTTTCTGCGAAAATTCATTTTCGAAGCCTTTTTACATATTTCACCTTTTCCCGTGTCTGTATGTTTAAACATTTTTTAGTAGTGGCTATCAGGGTTTTCCAAGAAAACAGCTGAAAATCAAATGAAATCAATGTAAATCCTAAAGACTAAAGTCAAAAACAGCGACACCATGGACCATTTCACGAGAAGGCGGTACTTTTTTTTACTAGATTGGAGTTTTCATACACGGTTTAGTTTAGTATGAAGAACTTTGGCCTTTAATTTTCGCTATAAAATATAAAAATCGACCGATAAGAGAAAAAGTTATGGAGGTTTAGCAATTTTAACTTCCATTGCTTTGGAACATTGGTGGCCAAATGTACATATACTAGCTTATTTTTTGCGTGTGTATGTGCTTCGCGGCTAAATAGATGGGCTGCCGGTCTCACACACAGTGCACCAGTCAGTGTTGATGGTAAAAAAAGCCCATGGTCGCGAACATACGAAATCACAGCTGCGTATGTCTTATAGTTCATATTTATTAATCATACGACCCAGTACCAATCCCAGTATCAATCATAATGATCAGGGCTCGGACTTTCATGCAATTAATAATTGATTTTAAGCGCTTAACAAATGCACCTCAAAATGAAAAATATGCACAAAAATTTGCATTTACCTACGAACAAAGTACCAAAACTAAATTAATATGAAAATATTTTTCTAAATTTTTATTATTATTACAAAAAAAAAAACACAAAACATATATAATTTGGTCTATTATTTAAAGAGCCCAATAAAATCGCATACATGAATGACATACATGAAAACTAACAAACATTGGTATTTGTCAGGTTTTCTCCTCACACTGTTCATGGAAACTGACAAACATTTATTTAAATTTTTTTCAAAAGAAAGCTGAAAAAAGATTTAAATTTTCAATCATATTTAAACTAGGTGAAATTGCCATAAAATCGATTGTGATTGAATTGGAAAATATAAATAATTTAAAAAAATATGTCGATGCAAATGAAAAAAATCTAAATTATGTACGTTTTCCTTTGATATTTACATTCAAGTATGTCACTCTTCCCCTTACACCATATGAAATGTGTGAGCAAAGAAGAAATTATTAAAACTTTTTAATACTCGTCCAACATGTATGTCATTCAAAAAATTTAACCATACACAGTCAGGGAATCTGTCCAATATAGCATGTATGTCATACAAGTATGTGAGCATAGGGTACCCTTAATGCAATCGAACTTTAGTTGCGTTGCCAGTCGGCAAACTGAAAATTAATGGTTGCCAGCAAGGCACTAAATAACAACTATAATTGACAGCTCTGTGTTGCCAGTTGCCATCACTAATATCATTTTCAGCAACTGGGAATCCAACTGATGCTCGGTTGCTATCTATAATCGGGCTATTAATATTTTTTTTCAAAAATTAAAAAATATTTATAACTCCAAAAATATGCATTTATTGCCAAAATATGCAACAACAAATCGTTGCCAAACTACTTAAAATTTGCTAATTCGCATATATAATTAGTTAGTACCTCTTTATCTATCACCACAAAAAACATGCATTTGAATGAACGTCCGAGCGCTGATAATCAACAATATCTGAAAATATTCAAAAAAGCGCCTAGCTTCAAGCTGTCATAACAGGCAAATCTGCACCTACAACGATGTAATTTTTCCATTGCATGATAGTTAAGCAGCCATAGAATAGAAGTTTTGAAAGAAAACTACATCAGTAACGGACTTGGAGCACCAGACCAACCTAGCTTTAGTTCCATAGTAAAAAAAAACATTTGTCATCACATTTCGTTAAATATTAGTTGTTCGAAGAAATTACATATAGTAAACATCGATTGTATTGATTGCTTTTTCGATTGGCATAACAAAAAATCGACAATTTGGTGAAAAATCCTAAATTCATTTTTGTTGTTGTGTTTGTTAAAAAATAGAAAATAAATATCTCAAAATCTGTTTTATATATGTACATAGATGATTCTTATAATATTTCAAAGAGAATATTTTGGGATACAAAAAAATATAAAATAATGATTTTGTTGGCAAAATAACATACATATCTACAAAGTTTTTTCAAGGACTCCCATTGTGTATTTTGCACGCCTCATAAGCGAAGCGTTGAGGTGGGTACTACTCTCACTTCACGCGAAAGTACTGATTTTTCAAACTTAAAATGGCTCTACTATTATCATATATTGCACTTGTAAAAAATATATACACACACGTATTAAGAGAGAATACTATTATTTGCACTCATGACATTTTTAATGTCATTTTTATTATTTAAACTAGTTAAAAAACTGTTTAAAAAGTTCTGTCTTGGACGTCCGTTTGTCTGCATGTACGGATCCTGTATGTGGTCAGGATAACGACCCAAAGACTTCACTATTCGAGTCCTTTTCTCTTTTTACACTTCAGTATAACTTCAGAAATTTTGGAAAAATAATTAAATATCTTTGGAAAAAACTATTCATTAACAATTTGTTTGTCTCTGCTTGTAAGGCGACTATTACATAATTGAGAGTAAATAAATATCATTTATTTTGCTCCCGCCAACACATTTATTTATAACGTATATTTTTGCCTTCAGTTTTCTTTACCGCGCGTTGTTAATAATGTAAATTGTGACTTTTGAAAATTTCCTGTTCATAATAATTTGTGTTAGCAATTTGTTACATATTGATATGAACAATGTTGACTTTTTATTAACCGACTTTTTCATACAACAAGTTACGACAACAAATTTAAACGATAATTCATATTCTCTCACGTATTAATGGCAAAACCTCAAACTGAAAAAATAAAAGTTGCTAAGCATGTCTGAGGATACAAATATAATTTTTAACGCAATAAATGAGGATTAGCTATGGATGAATGAGCACAAAAGAACAGGCGATGCACAGTGGGATATTGCGCCAGAAAGATTGTCTACTTGTCATGAGCCTTGAAATAAGATTTTTTTTCAACATATTTTTATTTGTTGTGTGCTAAACCCGATATTCGTTATTAGCTAAAAGTGATAGAAAGTATAGTAAATTTCCAGCTTGAGAAGTTTTTAGAGTACTTGAGATGCGTTTAGAGTTTTTAGAGGGCTCTACATGGGTAACTTATTGGCTTTCGGAAAGATGCTGTCGCTGCATACACTAGTAAAGTGGTGGCTCTTGATATTTCTAAGGCGTTTGATGGAGTATGGCATGGTGCATTTTGTCAAAACTTGTTGATTTTCGTTTCGGTGATGACTTCTCCAGATTCAAGTCGAGTTTTCGCCGGGATCGCAATATACGAGCTGTTATAAATGAGATCCCATCAAACGAGCTTAAGACTAATTTTGGAGTACCACAAGGCTCCGTTCTTTTTCATTCCCTATTTGTTATTTTTCTTAATGACCTTGTGTGCCAAGCTTCCAATCCTATCTACGCTTTTGCAGATAAAAGCAGTACCTACCATTCACACTTGTTCAGTAATAGGCCAAGCCCATGTGGCAGAACATGAATAATGAATTTAATTACGATCTTAATGCAATCGTGCGAATAGTGTCTATTTTAATGCTCGTAATACCCAATTCGGTATGCCCACACATAGACGTTTGACTGAACTTACTGCTGCGTCTGCAATTATGGATGATATAAATATTTGGGAAGCAAAATCTCTTGATGTTCTTCGACGAATTGATCACTTTTTCAAATAGGATTTCCTTATAGCACACATATAAAATCGAAAATGGAATACAACTGTCATGTATGTGCATTAGAGAGACAAATCGCCGAACAATTTGTATTTGAAATAAACTACCTTTTGAAGTATTTTATATACTAAAAACGGTTCGGAATGGAAATGAAACCATTACATTAACATCCTTACATTAATGCAATGAAAATGTCACTAGCGCCATGAAACATTGCATTTCAGTGCTAATATATTACATAAACTGTATGAAACTTTTTTCAATCACATTTTTTAGATTTTCCGTAATCATAAATGAAACGAAATCTTTTCTCATTCGAAAAATGAGAAAGCAAAAAATAAATGCATATACACAGCAAAAGTTTTAAATGCTAATAAACATATCCTTTACTACTTCTACTTTGGCATTTTAACAAATTACTTTAACAGGGCGATGCCATTCGCGGCAAGTACGTACCACATTGGGCTACAAATAACAAGTTGAAAATTAAAATATTTAGAAGGCATTGAATACACAAA
Source organism: Panzeria rudis (assembly GCA_956483635.1). Classification (NCBI taxonomy): domain Eukaryota; kingdom Metazoa; phylum Arthropoda; class Insecta; order Diptera; family Tachinidae; genus Panzeria; species Panzeria rudis. The sequence goes on along the minus strand of OY101450.1, from coordinate 94,931,885 downwards.
ACACAATAAAAATTAAATGTCTCTGCTAAATATTGAACTCATGTCGGTTTCAGTTATTGTGTTATTTTATGGCAAGTGTTTTGCTCACTAGGCTATCGCAGAGCTATTTTGTTACAATTATACAGTACAACACGAACAAAATTACGGGGTTCTGTAAACCGATTTTGGTAGAGGAGAGCTAAGAGGAAAATATAACAAAAGATTTAATCAAATAACACAGACTTACAGTGAAATTCCATTCTGAGCAAAACCATAAATTTTATAATCAGGTTTTTTCTATTACTTACATATTTTGTAAAGGGCATATCTAAAATTTAAACTGGCATACCAGTATATTTCACCTTAACTCGAGAACAGTATGTACGATTTTGACCAGCAAATCAGAAGCGGATGCGTGATAAAATTGCCTTCAAACTATTATCATACAATTAGGTAAACATATTAGTGGTTTCTTAGTTATTTACAAATTAGTATCGAAATAGTGTTTTTTATGAAAAATTAAAAAAATTAATTCTAAAAACTCTTTGAAAAAAATTTAAAACTGCAAAAACTTAAATTTTTATACAATGTTCTTAAGAATAGATGTCTTACGAACAAAATAAATCATGCAAATCGATGGACAAATCTTGATTTTATTCATAATTAAGTTAAGAAACTCAATAGACACAAATTGAGATTATCATACAACACACATACATACGTGCACAAATTAAAATTTTACTGTTGGTAGATGTATATAAAAATTTTCGTTTTTGCAGTTTAAATGTTTTAGTTTTTAGAAAATATTTTTAATTTTTCTTTAACCCTAGGAGGTTCAACCAGGTATATTGCTTTCTTAATGTTCGTATTAGATGCGCGTCCATCCATGACTTCCTTTAAGCGGCTACGGCGAACACAATGAGCACGAAATCAGATTGCGTGTTACTTTGTGTTCGGTTTTATTCGTGTTTGCAACGATATGGTTGATATTGTACAAGCAGGTCTGTGTAGACCTATATATGGTATGAGTGGTACGGCAGCCAATTGAAACCGGTTTTGGCCTGTATCCGTGTAGAACTTATATCTAGAGCACTGCTGGCCATCGAGAGAAATAAGTTTTTAATTTAGTATTGGTGTTATGAGCATGTGTTAGTAGTATTCCACTGTTTGCCTATTAAAAAGAAAAACAAAAACGTAAAATAGCAACAATCTTTCATGCAGCTGAATGAAGTTGTTGGTTATTTTTTACTCTTTAGTGAGTGCGTTTGTTTTCATTCGGCTGTATACATATACGAGCCGATTAATGTTCGGAACACTGGTGCCAGTATGAGCGACTATGATCTAGAGAGTACATATTGAAAAGAGCATAACCCATATGTTAGTATAGCTGCGTTTGTAGTGAAAAAATCAGAAAAACAAAAAGTTAGATATTGGTCAGTTTTTGACTTGTGGGTGTGTACGTACAGATTGAATAGAACGCAACCAACGTGCTACTATATTTTATAGATATAAAATGTGTTTTTATTGTTTACAATTCCTGTTTCTTAGCAATAAACATATTCACACACATTTAGGATACTTGCCCATGTATTCTCATACAAATCCCATGTAGGTCTGCGCACACCTAGTTGTACAAGCTAGCGCCAAAAAATCTCTGAACCACCTGGGGTTAAAAAGCTACACAGAAAAGTTTGAACATAAATAGTATGAAAAAACTTCATAATCTATTGTTCATATATTTTATTAATTTATAAATAAAAAACAGGAATTATTTCATTCATTTGAGTTTTTAATAAATAAATTTATGAAATCTAAATCTAAATCTAAGTTGCCTTGAAAAAATTTTCAACTTTTTTTGTAAACAAATTATAAAAAGTTTTTTTTTTATTTATATAAAGTAAAAATACAGTTCATTACAATAGTCTGTTTGGCTGAAAGGAAAAAGTTGTGCTTAGTACAACAGGCTATACATGCTCAGTGCTGAAATTTTAAAAATATTTGTTGGAAAAAAACTATCACGTTCGATTCATAGCATTTATGAATCAATTCTTTAGATGTAAGTGATATATTTTTCTGTGTCACTACTATTTTTCGATACTAATTTGTGAATAACTAAAGCTAAGATCCCACTATCGGCGCAATGTACCCATTTTCATTGCAATTCATTTACCGATAATGTGAACGCACATAATTTTTGCAAATGCGACATCTGTGCCGAAATCATGCCGAGTATAATCAATAAAAATTAGAATTGATGCACCGATAATGTGAACACTCTTATGCACAATGGCGAGCAATCAAAATGTAAATTATGCACCGGATGTGCGCCGATCAAAGTCGACAATCAGCTCCGATACCCAGGCTCTGGAAGAGAAATTTTGAAATTGCACAATTATAACATAATATAATCAGCAACTTCATTTAGTTGTATGAAACCTTGTTGTTTTTGTAATAGGCACAAAGTGGAATGCTACTAACACATGCTCATAAACACTAACACTAAATTAAAAACTCATTTCTCTTGATGGCCAGCACTGATGTACACACACATATGTGTATGTTATTATCCCAGTTGGCCAGATTGCCTTGCACGAAATTGTGATCTACGATTCTTGCACGAACTGTCCTCTGTCGATTGGCTTTCTACTCGACATTGTAAAGGAAATTGTCGTTCACCACAATCTAAGCGATAAATTCCTGCAAGTTCTCCTCAATCCAACTTTTTGAGGACAATATGAGCGACAATGTCTTACATTTTGTCACCATAAACATTGTGGAGGACAAGATGAGTGACAATGTCTTACATTTTGTGTTCAATCAAGCAAATGAATATGTTGGACTTTTGTTGTCTATATTTTAAGTGGTGCAGCAGCAGGGTGGTAAGCGCGAAAAGATATAAACATGCAGCCTCAGTTCGAATCTCAGCTGGTTCAGTCAATAATTTAAATGAAGCGCAAAAACAGATAAGCAAAAATATTCAATAATTAAGTAAGTGACATTGTCGCTATGTAATCGTTAACGACAAGGTAAATGATTACGTATGCTACAATATGTAATTATTGACGACATAATAGGCGACGTTTTTGTTTATATAATCATTGACGGCACCATAGGCGACAATGTCGCCCACGGAATCATCTTGCGTTATGTGAACGACAATCTGAGTGACATTGTCACTCATTAAATCTTGCACGATTTTCTCGACACTTGTTCGTCGATGATTTGTTCCGGCTGTCCGACGTTTGTCGTCGAGGATTTAACATTGTCGTGCACCCGTCATTGATGATGTCTTAAAGACGTGGCCAACTGGGTTATTTTGCTATTGTTTCTTTTTTTTACAATACATATATGTATGTATGCATTTTCTGTTTTTGAGAGTAATCCATTCCAAAGTAAAACTGCGTCTGTCAATAAGAAAATAACAAAAGCATATGGAAAAAATTGCCCTATGAAGAACGGACAGTGTGACCAAATTGTGCCGATTATTATCGCAATTTTGTTTCGCCCGATATGAGTCGAACAAGATTGTAACTATATGCGACGATAATGGAACCACAACTTGTGCAATGCTTTGAATTATGTGCCGATATAGGACCTTATTATAAAAGAATGTTTGAAGGTAATTTTATCGTACATATGCTGATAGTTTGTTGGTCGAAATCGGACATACTATTCCCGAGCAAAGATGAAAGGTACTAGTGAGCCTGGTGGAAATACTTGATACACCCATAAAAGAAAATCTGAAAGCGATAGGAAAAAAACTGGATACATAGTATTTTTAGCGCATCAAACTGATAGAAAAATTTTAGTTTTGCTCAAAACGGAAAGAAAAAGGAGTATATTATGAGTCCGTGTAATTTCGTTTTATATGAAATATCCCCTCTTGCAAAAGGCGCCACAGTGCGATGGCATGTTTATATCTAAAAAGAAACTCCTTTTTCCGCTATTGTTTGCTAGATGCTGAGCACATCATAAATCTTTTGGCAATTTTTATTGAAAATACGTTGACATTTGCTTTAGCATTCGTCAAACAAGGGAAGTAAACTACTAGCGCGTATTGTTGTATAAAACAAAATAAATAAATACGGCAAATTTATCAAAAACAATACTATAAACAAACAAACAAATATTTGTCCAATAAGGTGGTGCTAAAAAAAGAGAAATATGACAGATAAACTTGATTTGACTGCGCCACATTTACCTTTAATTGCGAAGATTTTTGGAATGATTGCTTTTATTTTTGGAAATATAAATTAATTGATCTTATTGACTTCTGTCGAATTTATGTTAAAGTTTTTGGGCATTTTGGGATTAGTCTTAAGTAAGTCTTAATTACCATTATTTTTATATTAACGTATCCATGTTTAGAAAACATTTAGATTCTGCGCGAATATATAAAAAAAAGTTTTTAATGTTTCAAGTGACTTATAGTTTTTACAATCTACTCGTGTTAAGCATACGCTAGGGTGTCCATTATACTACTGCAAAAATAATAAAAAAATTGGTGGACATAAAAATGTTTAGTCGATATACGAAATGCAACACAGACAAAATATATGATTAAATATACGTAAATACTCATCGGGTTAATATACAAATACATTAGGGATGGACTAGTGTTGTATGGATTACCTTAGGAAGCTGATTTGTATACGCTAGAACTCCTAATTTTGTGATGCTAGAAAATACATGAATGAAAAAATTGGGGATATGTATGGGCGCAAAGTGTGGAGCTTAGGTGCCAACGTATGGGAGAATCTGTGCGAAAGCTGAGGTTGAAGTAGTGGTGCACGAAATACATCGATCTTTTAAAAACACTCGATGGAATGTATCGATTAGTGTTGTCAATTATTCGGGTTTTATAATCGTTTGAATAAAATTTAATATTTTTTTTCCTTTTTCGAACAGCAAATTAATTTAAAACTTTTACTCGAATATTCGAACGATAACGAATAAAATTTTCAGTCGAATGACCACTTTAAGACCACGATTTTAAATAAATTCTATCAGTAAACTGCGGTAAATGTTGTACTAATTGTCTTTAACGTACTTGTCTCATGACTTCTGAAAATGGGAATGGTATAATATGTTCCTATGTCGTGACTAGTGAAATGTTTTTGTGAAATGTTAGCTGCAGAAGACTTAACTACCGTACCAAGTTTGGTTCGATTCGGAGGGCGTCGGGCCCAATCACTCGTTGGTTTTATATGGAATAAGTCAATATAAAAATTTTCTCCCTAAAATTCAAGTTTTTTTTACTAATTTTGGGCTAGCAGATATATTTATAGCCAGGATGTCTTCATTTAAAGCAAGATAAATTCTAACTAATTAAACGTCATTCATGAATTTTTAAAGGCCCCTAAGCTCAAAAATTATTTTGAAAATCGATGATTTTCGACCACTGCCAAATGTAGGGTACATGTCCAATATTAAAAAAATTTCTGCTAACACATCCTTCAATGATACCATTTCACCGTGTAAAAACTCAAAATTAACATTTCTGTTAAAATTTTTAGCAATTTCAAAAATTAAGAAAGAATTTCTTGGAAATTTACGATTTTTTAGTTAAATTTGCAAGTTTTGAGCTTATACCTTTTTATGACTTATCGGCTCAAGATATTTCAAAGCTTTGTTCGGTGCTTAGTAAAAAAGTTACAGATAAAAAAAAGAGGAGAGGCAAAAAATTAAAAATTCTGATTTCAAAGTAAAATATCTCTTAAACTATAGAAGATACAAAAACAATTGCCACATGTTTTCTTCATCTTGTCTAGCAAAGCCAAAGCGCTTAAAATTTTACGAATCGGTCAGTATTTACGAAAGTTACAAAACGCACAATGTTTTGTACACCCGAGGTAGCCTACTTTTACCCCTCGCAACTCTGCCCCTCGTACATCTAAAAGACTTTAAAATACACGATTCTGGAAGCTTGTGTTCTTCTTTACAACTATTTCAATTTTGAGGCAAAGTCGTTAGAATTTCCATTAAAATTATTACCACTTTTTTTAATTAACGCCACTGTGCGTCGATGTATTTCAAGTATTCTTAATCTGCAGCTATAAAATATATATTTTTTCCATAATTATTATTATGTTAATTATTATTAAACTTATGAGAGAAACTTCCAAAAACTGATTTTTTTTTCAAATTGAAGGGCCTGTAGCTCAATATATTTTTATCCGATAGTCGCAGTCATTGCATTGGCTGAAAGAACAGGGAGACAACTATACAGAGTTGAAAAATTTATTTTATTCAATAAACAAAAAGTTCCCATAACATACCCTTTTTTGGAAATATCTCGAAAAAGAGCATTAAGGAAAATAAATAAATTCATAATGATATTTCGCGACCTGAACTTAGCTAAGACAAGATTTCTTATTATAATTTTTTTTTGATTTATTACAAAAAGATAAGAATTTGTAAAATGGCATCATAACTACATCTTAAGTTTATCTAAAATCTGACCTTTTTAATATAAAAATAGTGGAGTAATGAGTTATTAAAACAATAAAAAAATTATTTTTTCATCGTATGATGTTCCATAAATTTCTCGATTTGACTTTTTTTTCAAAATCTTGATGTTACGGCATTGGGCTAAGCACGACGCAGAGTGGCTCCTATAGCTTAAAAAGTTGGTAATATATCTGTATCTTTGAAATTTCCGGTCCGACTATATACTTAAAAATTATAAATGAATTTTAATTTTGTTTGAAAAGCTTTTAACTGAGGAGGTCAATAACAAAATTCAATAATTCCAATATAACTTTTTTTATAAACCAATAAATTTAATTAAAGTCAGTACACAGAAAAAAATTACTTATATCCAAGGAATTTTTTCGTAAATGCTAATAATCTAACATGAAAATTTTTTTCTAAACTTCACGTTAGGAATTTTTACCTAAATTAAGTCATATTTCTTAATAAAAATATTTTAAAAAATTCAAGTATTGAACTTGTATAGCCTGTTATACTAGGCACAACTTTTCCTTTCTGCCAAACAGACTATTTGAAACAAACTGTAATGTGCACTATATTAATAAAAAACACATTTCATAATTTGTTGACAAAATATTAATTTTTTTTCAAAGAAACTTTGATTTCATAAATTTATTTATTGAAAGCTAAATTCATACTGGGAATGAAAAAATTCCTGTATTATATATGAACAATAGATTATGAAATTTTTTCATACTATATATGTCCCAACTTTTTTCTGTGTAGAATATGTATAATTTTTCAAACACTTGCTGTGGTATAATAGGCTTCAAAATTATTACACAGAAAGAAAACAATATAAATATTCAATAAGTTGCCTATGTTCAATACCAGTAATGAACAAAAATACATTTTAAATTGAAAATATTTCTTCAAATATTCAATTATTACATGCTTTAGAATTTCTTTCTAAAATAAAAATAAATTACTCGAAATATAAATTGTAAAAGAACTTTAGCCAAACTAATTAAATAACTTGGGTTTTTGGAACATATCAAAAATAAGGTGGAGTTCTGCTGATGATTTACTATAAGCACCAAATGAAATTCAGGAATAAAGACATACTTAACTATAACAAATTAAAACTTTTTTAAAATCAAGTTAGGAGAATGTCATAAAAGTTGAGTTATTCCTACCATTGTATTCCATGCATACAAATGCACTACCTTTCAAAATTTTATCATTGTAGGTCAAAAATGAATAGTTTATACCTAAAAATCTAAACAGCCAACGTCCATATTCCGCTTTTACGACTTTGGAATAACAGCATATCTCATGTTTCTTAAAAAAATGATTTTAATAGTCTCTGAAGTAGAATTAGAATTTTATTCCAAACAGTGCCGGGAAAGTATTCATATGTGAAAATTCTACCTAACTCGAGTTAAGCCATTATTCCGTTTGATAAATTTATATTTTTAATTGGTTTTGGTTGCTAAACTCGATTTTAGGCATTATTGAGTTAATTTTGAAGTGAAATCCAATTCATTAAATTTGGAATAACAGCTAAAGTAGAGATATGATCTAGAAATTAAGAAAAAAATCCAAAGAAAAAAAAACCTAAAGGAAAAAAGCTAAACTGTTTGTTTTGTTTCATTCTCTTAAGCTAACTATTTTTTCATTATAAATTAAATTATAAATTAAAATATTATAAAATTGCCAACATCGAGCATACAAAGTTTAGCTTAAAGCAAGTTTCCTGATTTCAGGTAACGATTTCAAGTTTAAAAATGCTCTCCTGAAAACTTACCGAAATCGTGGGCTAACTCTATTTAAATGCTTTTTTTTAAACTGTAAATCTGTAACTGTATCAGCTAGTCCTTTTAACAGGAAAAAATACTCATGCGAAAAGACAACAAATCTTAAAGAAAAGTCAAAATAATAAAGATGAACACCAAAATTTTCACCCAAACTCTTTTAACCAAAAACAAATTTTTAAAGATATGTCTGTTTGTATTTTTGTTTGCGGGTTTTATGTATTCACATACACAAAGGAACTGTAAACGTACCCTGCAGACAAAGCCACTAGTATGTAGTTAGAACTATAGTAGTTATTTTTACTTCAAACTAGTTGCCTATCTGTCGTTTTTTCATATATCAAACTATCGATTTTAATTAGTTCATTTCAATTAGTTCATTTGTACACATATAGTTATATCCTATTTGTAATACTAGTTGTTGTAATGCTCTTACTAGTTTTTTTATATATAGTTTTGTATTTCTTAAAAATACGTTGGCTCGAGAAATGTACTCTACCCACTGATCCTTTTTCTACTTATTTGCTTAAGAGCTAAAAATATGTTTTATGTACAAGTCGAATATCTGAAAATGTTGTCCATTTTTGATCAGTATTGTTACTAGTCTCATTACAACTAGTAATATAACTGTCCTTTTTTTGACTAGTAGTATTATAACTAGTAATATGACTGTTCGAAAGCGTATTTAGTAATCAATTTAGCTGCTGGGTAGTGTTTTACCAGAAATTCAAGTATGTACAAACGAATTTATTATATGTGCATACATTTACTATCTCTCTACGACTCTGCGCCCAAATTTTTTTCATGTAAACATTTTGATGTAGACTGCTAAGGCATACTTGCTTAAAGCGGTTGTTTGTCACACCCCAAAAAATAAAACAAGTAAGTCATTTGAAGTTCAAGAACCGCAGATCATTTTTTAAATTCGTTACCTTGGTCCACCAATGGGTACGACACTCCTCATTGTAAAATGTCGAATTTCATATAGAGAATTGAACAATTAATTAGAAATATTTTAAGCCGTGCACTTTTAGGAATAAGCTGATTTTGAGTTAACAATTTACATACTTTTCCATTCTTTTTTTTCTAAACTATCGATTTGCATATTGGATAGTTTGACATGGTAGGGGTGATATGTTACAAGAACGATTCGTGGGTTTTTACAAAACTATTTCCTTAAACTCAATTACTCTAAATATTGGCAGGGCCACTATATTTTTGAGTGGGATGTATAAGAGCTTCTTTTTAATTTGAAGTCTGTCGAGGACTCTTGCTACAAGTTTTCAATTCATTTGGAGTTAATTTTACATACATACATACGGTATTCGGGTTGGATTTATCTCGAAGATTAATATTTTTAATTTTTTAATGATATACAATTTCAATAACATAAGTATCATAAGTTAAACAGCATCATAATTTAAACAAATAGTTGTTAAATAATGATATCTGAGTGAGTTCTAATATTCTTAGCTGCTATCAAGAATATTTTTAAATTCAGCAGAGACCATCTAGTTTAAGTAGTTCATAAAGTGTAATTTTGTTTTTCTGTTATTTTATTTTCGTTAAAAACTCTGATTGTTAACAATGACACTCCATAGGATTTCGTTGAATTTAAAAAAAGATATATAAAAAATGTCGATTTTGTACAAGTCCCCCAAACATCCTTGAATTCTTTGTCTACGTCCATACGAGTCAGCTTTTGCTGCGCAACTTTTGAGTTTACGGTAAAGAGAGGTGAGAAAATTTGGAAGGGGTGCACATGTACATGCAACTCTCTTTTGTTTTCTTCTTCGTAATATTAAGCAACAAAAAATTCTATGTAAAAAAACAAAAGCTGCGCAACAAGAATTTCATTATATGGACACGAATGCAACTTCAAATTTAAGAAAGTTGCAGAAGCAAAAGTTGACTCGTATGGACATGGACCTTAATGCCTTTTATTTTTGCTTGTTCCGTATCCTTCTTTATGATAATTTTTATGTAAAAGTGTGAGCATGTCTATATATATAAGAATGGTTTATTTTGTATCTGTGTCAATGTGTTTCTTTCATTTAAAAACATGAGTGAAAAATTGTTAACATGACATGTTGGGAGGAAGGCATATCCAGTGTTCGTTATAAACTTTTTGCAAGTTTGCACTGATATAGTAGAGCAAACGCAGCAAACACATGGTATAACGTTTGATAGACGTTAAATTTTTAAGATTTCCAGCTTTGGGTGAAACTTTTATTATTGAATAGATAATTCTAAAGTACTGACTAAATCGCCGATTTTTTACGATATCTTAGTTTTTGGTGAGCTTTTTTTGTTTATTTCAAAAAAAAAAATTACTTGCCAAAAAAACAACAATATAAAAATTAACAAAACTTCGACAAAAATAGAAGCAGTTAATGTATATAAGTATGTATAACCCTTAAATTATCTGAGGCTTTCAGAAACGTATTTCAAACGGCAGAAAGACGACTTGACTATCACGGTTTGCTGGGCATGATTTTGTATTAATATATGCACTGTATTAGTGTTAGTATTTGTGTTATTTAAGATTACATTTCGGTAAAATACTACGTAATTTTGTGTTTAGCAAGCAAAGAAAAAATAAAAAATAAAGGATTCCCATTCATACCAATGACAGACTGTATGTAATTTTAAACATTTTCGAGATTATTTTCTTTGGTCTGGTAAATATTTTATTTGACATTTTTAAATACATATTTGTTAAAGGTAAAATAATGGCATGTTGATGTTTTTTTAATGTCTAGTCATATTTATTTAGGTTTTACTAAATTGGTTGACATTAATAACGTGGTTGTTAAAATGATAAATTCAAATTGCTTAAAGAATTTATAAAATAATGTATTATAGCGAATTGTTATAAAAGGGGGAAATAGAGATGAATAAAATTTAGCAACGACTACAATTAAAACTTGAGAAAGAAGTAAAACGTTCAATTCACAAAACTAAACAGCGGGAAATGTTGTACCATTGTCCTGAACGTAGTTGTCCTATGACTAGGGGAAATGGGAATGGTACAAAATGTTCCTGAGTCATGACTGTTGAAAAGAAAACCTATCGCAAAACTGGAGCGAAAATGTCAACAAAATACCCTCACTGTATAGCCAGACTTTTTGCAAATTAAAAATATTTGTTTAAAAATCAGTTTGGGTCTAGAAACTATCGCAGAGTATACTAATTATGACAATTACCCCCTTCGAATGACAACGCCATGTAAAACTAGCCGGTCCCTTTCATATAAAGTTCCGGAACTAGAACAGGTTGCTAGCGCTTGGGACAGGTTCTTTTCCCTAGAGTTTCTTCTTTGGGTCAGCGTTACAAATATCCGGAAATTTCAGGATTCATTGAATGCCAACAAAACTGCAATACTTATTGTACTTTCTAATATTTTTAATGTTTAAAGTGTGCTTAAGAAACGTCGGAATTTTTTTCGCTTTCCAACATTGAATAATACTACATAGAATGATGCATTTTATTCTCAGACACATATGTAAAATAATGAAAAAATATTGGGATATACTTTTGGCTCTCTACCGAAGCATAAAAGGTTTTGAAGATATATCAAATAGAGAAATTTATTAAATAATCTGTAGTGAACAACTACACATGTTTTACTGTTGATGCATCTCATTACACTCAATATATTCACTATTCACAGAAAAAACTAAATATCATTTTCTGTAAAGGAATTCAATGATATAGAAAGTATTTCGTCTAAGAACGGACCTACAAAGAAATTTGTAAATATAGACAAAAATATCTCAACAATTTCATTGAAAAAACGTGTTTCTTCAGTGAATAAATTGTTTAACCAAAGTTATTTAATTAGTTTGGCTTAAGTTCGTTTTTAATTTAATCTTTCGATCAAATTATTATTTTTTTATTTAAGAAAGAAATTCTAAAGCATGTGAACATTGAACATTAAAAACAAATTTGGATGTACGGAGGGTTTGAACTGACAGCTGTTCTGTGACCACCAAGTCTACTCGTCAGAGTCCTTTACCTACACCACCACTGACAGTGGCAACAACACTGTAGCGAAAATCCTACTAATTCTAGTAAGCTCAATTAACAGACTGTCGCCATCTTGTGACGAGTCGCACCTATTAATTAACTTTGTCTAAATGTTCGGAACTTCACTAACTGTCTTTTCTTAGAATGTTCATTCTATTCTAAGCTTTTTCATTTCTGTCTTACCAGCGTGGAATATCATCGATATTCTCAATGCAGGGATTTTTAGAATGTTTATTTTGCCCAAGTTTTTGGAACAGTACACATTTATGTTTTAGCTAAGTGCCTTTAGAGTTTTAATAATTGAGTTATTAATTTTTAGTCGAACTATATGGTTTTTATCCAATGTTAAAAATTCATAACTCAATTAAATTGTTTAATTCTATAAAACAATTTGTTTAAAAATATTTACAAATTGTAAACAAAACAATTTACTAAATCAAACAAAAAGTTTTACTACTGTATTTTCTGAAAATTATCATATATGAGGGTTTTGTCGGCTGAGTAGTTAGCGCGTTTGACTAAAAACCCTGAGGTCTTGAGTTCAAGACTAGTTCCAGGCAAGCCAACAACATCATGCATTTTTTTCATGTGCATTGGTGTGTTATTGTGTTGGTTGATGTTGGACTGTTAAAGTGGTGAAGGCATAGCACTGATCACTTTGGCAGTACCGGCAGCGATTAATGCAAACATATCTTAATGCACATCACAGCACCCTCCTGCGTCAGTATTGTTGAACCGTCGGCGAAGTAAAAGAACTAATAAAATGGATACACAGCTTAAACAACTCAATGCCTCTACTTGACACCAGAGGGGCTTGCAACACTGCTCTACAAAGAAAAACACGCATTAGCAGGGTTGTAAATGAATTAAGCTTTCTATCTCTCCCACTTCACCACCTGTTCTCTCTACACTATCCCTTTCCCAAAGAAGGTAGCACATTAATTAATTAACTGGTAGACATTAATTGCCTGATTGTGTTACTTCTCTTAAAATATATATATATATATATATATATATATATATATATATATATATATATATATATATATATATATATATATATATATATATATATATAATATATATATATATATATATATATATATTATATATATATTATATATATATATATATATATATATATATATTATATTATATATATATATATATATATATTTTAAGAGAAGTAACACAATCAGGCAATTAATGTCTACCAGTTAATTAATTAATGTGCTACCTTCTTTGGGAAAGGGATAGTGTAGAGAGAACAGGTGGTGAAGTGGGAGAGATAGAAAGCTTAATTCATTTACAACCCTGCTAATGCGTGTTTTTCTTTGTAGAGCAGTGTTGCAAGCCCCTCTGGTGTCAAGTAGAAGCATTGAGTTGTTTAAGCTGTGTAGCCATTTTATAGTTCTTTTACTTCGCCGACGGTTCAACAATACTGACGAAGGAGGGTGCTGTGATGTGCATTAAGATATGTTTGCATTAATCGCTGCCGGTACTGCCAAAGTGATCAGTGCTATGCCTTCACCACTTTAACAGTCCAACATCAACCAACACAATAACACACCAATGCACATGAAAAAAATGCATGATGTTGTTGGCTTGCCTGGAACTAGTCTTGAACTCAAGACCTCAGGGTTTTTAGTCAAACGCGCTAACTGTTTCCAAGGTACAGAAAATTGTCTAAATTAGATAGTCAAAATTACATAAACTAATAGAATACTCTTTATTTTGTTTAAATT